>LPNX010527049.1:206248-289024 GCA_001517045.1 Pseudotsuga menziesii | reverse complement strand
CTGTATATTCTACATAAAACAACATCCTTTATCTGAACAAGCCAATTGAATTTGTTCAGTATAACTTCATACAATATAATTCCTACAAAATCTTCAATAATTTTAAATAATTCCATTTTAACTCAGGAGTGAGAATCATAAAAAAAACTCCAAGTGCAGATCTCTCCCTCTCTCAAGATTCATATCTCCTGCCTTAAATAGTATGAGCGATCGAAAACATCTGAGTTTTAACTATCAACTAGAGGAAGAAAAATTATAGAANTAGGTCATCCTCCCAAGGATCAAGCCCTTCTCAATATTAATGGGATATTCCTTCATAAACAAAGTTCATAGCTCATTGGTCATTAGTAAAGTTGAATCCCTTCCACGATGGGTTTCTGATGCCATAAGATGATGCTCCAGCTAATTGGTCAAGTTTCGAAGGAGGACGATCACTTGGAAAATTTCTACAATCTGTGATTAAAAAAATGAAATAGTCATTGCGCCGAGAGGCGCATTCTACAGCTCGGTATGAGGTAGAAGTGTGATTCCATGCTCAACATGGAGATGACATGTGTCACAATGTCAGCTCATGATAAATATATATTTAAATCTCCCACAATGTCGGCTCATAATAAATATAATTCCGTGCTCANAGGTGAAAAACATCAAACCTAAAATTATCTACAAACCCTAAAATCCATCTGCAATTTCTGGATTTTGTTTTTGTTTTGGCATCTAGATTTTCCCTTCTAATAATGCAGCAATTATGAACTGATCTCCAGCTTAGATCCAGAAAAGCACATTATCTCTTTATCTGCAATCTGCGATTTTCACTTCAAGAGAAATTATATAAATTTGCTTATCTCTTTATATACAGTCTTTTTTCTGTCAAGAAAAAGACTGTATAATTGAATTACTGTATAAGAAGTATGTTTTCTCTGAATTCGTATGCCAAGGAAGAAGCCACCCGAACCCACGATAAAGTGAAGTATATCCCGATTGTGTTTTGAAGGCCGTCCTTACAGCAAACACTGGAGCATACTCCGCATTTATACCATGCTCTGGTAGTGGAATATAGCTCCAACGGTAAAATAGATTGAGTGAATAGATCACCAATTTTCTTGATCACAAAAAAGAGTTCCAATCAAGAAATAACTACTACTTGATCCATTCTACAATCCAAATTGTAGTTCTGGAATTAATCCAACCAAATAATATTGAGTTGTGATGGCGCCTGCTGGATAAGCACGGATGGAAGTCGTACACAGTACTCAGTCACCTAGCAAGTGAACAAATCTGAAAACAATAAAATATCCCACAAAATCACAAATATAATTCAATCTGGATCTAAAACAGGTCAATTTGCTGGAAGCACAACTAGATCACCACGAATCACGAACTGAGTAGCAGTTCTCTCAATCTTCAAGCAATCTGCAACAACACTAGAGAAAAATAGTGCTCACCCAGTTAGATTCTTTTCTGATTGCAGTGGGAAACCATGGGAAACCACGAGCTGGACTTGGAGGAGGTGAGCCCACGTTCTACAACAAAAAAAAATATTCTAAGAAATTTAAAGTGTTTTGCTGGCCACAATTCAGGGATAGTTACAAATATGACCGAGTAAGAAGTGGCAGAAAAACCTATTAAATCTTTCTAATGACACCAGCAATCCAAATCTAACTGGAAATACCCAACAATCATGGCAATATATCACAACCCATCTCGTCGTGAAAGAATCTGCTCTGATACCGTGAAGAAGTTTTATATTAACTTGAATGAAAAATACATGAGAATAGCTCTATTTATATGTGAGCTTACAATTTTACAATCAATATTAGTTGGTTACACTACAATTATAATAGCTAACTGTGTTAGGATATACTAATACCAACAATTTGTACAAAATTTTGTTACTGAATGGAAAAATGATCTACTAAGTGAATCATTTATCAAGAAATTTGTATGAAATATGTACAATTTTACAATAAATATTAGTTGGTTACGTTGGAACTTTAATAGCCAACTATGTTAGAAAATACCAATACCAACAATTTGTACAAAGTTTTCATATTAAATGGAAAAATGATCTACTCAATAAATACCAATACGAACACGAACAATTTGTACAAAGTTTTCATATTGAATGGAAAAATTATCTACCCAGTAAATACGTTATCAAAAAATTTGTACAAAATATGAGATTTTAATCAATATTGAATTAAAAAGCCATAAACCCAGCAATAAGTTATCTCAAAATTTACATAGCAAATAACTTATCTCACACAAAGTATTGAAATTCCAACTTAGGTTTGTTTAGAAATAGCATTGAGAATCCATTGGTGGCTCCCACTTCAACCGAAAATTTATTACACCAGAAAAGCTGAAGAAAAAAAGAAGAAGTTTGTAATTTACATTTAGACCTGAAGTTGTTTCTGAAGCCAAGACATTTTGAACACTCCATTGATTATGATTTAGAAAGTTAATATAAAAATGAATTATTTTTTGTTTCTTTTGATTGAATATATTTTTAATTGGACGTTATGAAATATTCCGTGCCAGGAAAGAAAAAGACTACTTGCTGCAATCAGTGGAGTGGTTTGACGCATTCACTTTTCTTTTTAATTATAGTTTTTAATAGTTTTTGAAAATTATAATATCAATTGAAGATATTTAGTAAATTGATAGAAATACAAAAATTACTACTAAATTGATAAATCAAAATTTAATTTTAAAGCCAACATATTTCAAACATCCATGTTTAGTTTTCAGGAATAGAGTAAACCTTCGTTACAAGTGCTTCTTCCTTCATTTCAGTGCTTGGTTCCAACAGCAAAAGAACATCACCTGCCAGGCATATCCTAAAGAAGTTGCGTCTTTTAGTCCGAGTTAGTCGGGCATATTATTATTAATTACCCAAATAAAATGAAATAGAAAGGATGGATTATCGTGAAAGGCAAGGGAAGAGAACAAATTGTAAGCAGGTTGATAGTAATAAGACTATTTAATTTAATAGGTTCCTTATATTCTATATAAGGAAGGTTATACGTATGGAAAAGTTTGAAGATGGAAAACAATGATGCACATAATTTATTTCATTTATAAAAATACCAAAATATTTAGAAAAAAATGCTAGAGGTAATTCATGTATCATACATTAATCATGAATTGGGCTTCACCCAGAATTTGCAACAACTGTATCATACATTATCCTACTCATGTGGAGCCGACTTTCGCATTTATCCTACAAAGAATGAATCATGAATTGGGCTTCACCATTGAAGACGGAGCGACAAGGTCTCACTTTTACTGCAATATCTTGAGTCAAATATTTGGACGGTCTTCGATTTCAACCACCCTTCTCATATGATCGATATGAGAAGATGGGAAAGTGTGCCGGTGTGTCAAAGAGGAAAGATGAAGAAGAGAGACTAAAATCACTTTGTTTGTAATATGTGTTATATTCAATATGAATATCAAATATATCTGTTTTAAAACAATATCTCCATCATATCACATTCTTCTTATTCACCTTCTTACATTGTTACATTGTTATTCTTAAGCTTCTTTCATGTAATCTTATAATGTAAAAATTGGATTATAAAATATTCTACTGTAAAATTCAATTGCAAAAATAACTAAAAACATATACATACTGTGGATCATCTAAAATATTAATGTTGCCGCCCACGACTGGAACTAGCTTAGATCCAGCTTTACCCGGCTCTATCATGCGTCGAGAGGGATCAAATATTTCGAGGTGCAAACCCTGCTTCAACAATTGCATTCCAAAAAAGGGTTTGCACCTTGAAATATTTGATCCCTCTCGGCGCATGATAGAGCCGGGTAAAGCTGGATCTAAGCTGGTTTCAATTTTCTTCACAGGCAGTTTTCTCAATGACCTTTTCCAAATTATCACTTCCGACTGCAAAACAACATCTCCTTGTAGTCTTCTCACTGCTAACTATCATTGAAAAACCAATAGATATATGATTTTCCACTTCACCAACCTCTGAAAACCAGGAATATCTCTTATTGATCAATGTTCTCTGAAAACAAATACATTTCTCAATGCTCACTGCCTCTGTAAAAAAATGTTCTCTCCCTAAACAAACCTACAAAAGAAGAAATGGTTAGCTTGTTCTAAGAAATTATTGTCCTTTGGAAAATTCATTGATCTCCCATGCTCCACTATTCTGAGTTTGATGATATGAAAACTAAGGTAATTGTGATACTGTTGAGACTATTTTGTTATTTTAAGTTTTAGTTCATACTGTGCAACTTCACCATTGTAAGTTTGAAATGCCAAAAATGTTGTTGATTTTAGGTTTCCATTTGGCCCAATATATGGTTCAGCAGTTGATCTCGTTTCCAGCAGCCAGACTCTAGGACTGTAAGAAACATCCCTACTATAGGGTTTGATGTCCTGGGTTAGTTTCCAAAATAAGAAACCTGTCTCCAAAGCAGAAACCAATTTTAGATTTTATTTGTACATAGATATATGTATCTAAAATGTGACATTCTCCTATACTCTAATGAACCATGATTTTGAAAACAGTGTCCCCAAATGGTCAAAGTGTTAAAGTTAGTGCAGCTGCAAGACCCATTCTTAGGGAGGATGGTACCCTAGTAAGTTAACTAGGGCAAAGTAAGACCCTAAAAGGTACCCTAGGGCCCCTAGTAGTCTCCTAGGGTTCTTGGTCTAGGACCAAGCAGGTTGATGTCATGGAAAAGCCCCTAGCATGTGGCTTGTTCCCCTATGTGCATCCAGGGTATTTTTGTCTAGGACCAGGGACACGATGCCAAGTAGATCCTGCAGGCAGAGGCAGAGACATATTATTGCTTGGGGCCAAGGACACGATGTACAAGTAGGTCCTATAAGTAGTTGATCAACTTTCAGTTTAATACTGAAGCTTAGCTTAGTACTGAAAGCGACTCTCTGGGACAATGGAGGCACCTGGTCAATTACTAAGAATTTGATTTAGTCTAGGACTGAAGCTCATCTTAGTGCTAACAACCACTATTCGGGAGAATGGAGGCACCTGGATAGTTACCAAGAACTTTATTCAGTATGGGACTGAAGCTCAACTTAGTTCTGAGAGCCATTCTTCAGGAGAATGGAGGCACCTGGTCAGTTACTATGATCTTGATTTAGTCTAGGACTAAAACTCAACCTAGGGCTAAGAGCCATTCTTTGAGAATGAATGATGATGATGTGTGATGTCCTCTCTCTTAATCATTATTGTTGGGTTGCTTCTCAAGGGACTGGCCACCCCTTAATGATGTCACTAGCACCTAACCCTTAAGAGCAGTATTGAGGACCAAAGGATCGTACCATCTGGTTTGGATCTTCCCCTTATACAATGATGATCAAATATATGAAGCAATGTACCTCGAAAGAGAGAAGAGATTCAATCCCTTGGTCTTGTTGGTCCTATAAGTACACATCTATTACTAGCCCAATTTCAGGATAATCAATATGATAAAGAGAAGCAGTTGGCTTTTACCCATGGATAGTAATAACATAAGGTCATAAATATGGAGCTGTTATTGTAAGTTAAAATATACATCCATCACTTCACAAACTAGAGACCTCAATAAAGCATCATCCAACTAATCACCCAGCATTCCAGGGGTGTATTTTTTACTGAGGCAGTTGTCTCAAGCTTGGAAAGAGTAACTAGACTCTGAGATGCATCCATCTGGAAAAGGTTGGATTGTATGCATTGCATCATTTTAAATACAAGGATCAAAAACCTTGTGAAATGAGAAAGTGTTGGTTAAAGTTAGAAAGGCTAGCGACCTTTAACAGTGTTGTCTATATGATGATGTCTGAAACATTTGCAAGCAAATGGTTTCTCTCTCTTATTCATGAAGGTTTTAATTTGCAGTTTTGCAGGAAAATCGATGTAGGCTGATGTACTATGGAAAATCAGTGTATGACTAGGTTAATCTTAGAGATGACATTCTTTTCCCCCCACTTGTTACTCGACTAGACACAAATTAGCGGATCTCATCTTTCTTCCCAGCGCCCCTAGTGGATAGGGGAACTAAGAGTCCAGTAGATAGCAACACTATTCCATATTCGATATTAGTTAAACCTCGGGAAATAATTAAACCTTTATAGCTAGGTCCATGTGGGGTTTTTGTAGGATGGTTTGGGTTAGCTAGGTCCATGTGAGGTTTTGTTAGGATAGATTATGCATGATTACAAACCTTCAAGTCTGTTTCACCCTTAATCTTTGTGAGTTAGCCACTACCCACTATTAAAAACATTATTTGAGAGACTTCTGTAGATACTGTAGGTCTTGGCTAACTTTATCTACTGAAGTTATCAATCCAAGGTTAGCATTCCAAACAATTTTACTTGTTCCACATATTGAGCCTCTTAGTTACCAAACATAGGTTGCATTCATGTTCCTAAGCACGCATTAGATTCCATTCAACTCATTTTCAATTGCTTATGCCAACAAAGTCTCTACCTTTGACTTTTATCAACGAAGCCGACAAATTTTCCGATTTCACTTGGAAATCCTTAGGCAGTCTTGTTTCCACTATCAAGGATTTGGATTAACACCATTTCCTTCTTCCTTTGGGGGTGCCATTTATCTTGTATGAGAAACCTTTTGGGGAAGAGTTGCTACTATTTTTGGAGGTGGGTGAGTAAACTTATGGTTGTGCTCACTTTAAAATGTTATAGGCATACTTGGATTCAAGCTAAAGTGAGTGGCTGAGGCACTGTCACTAAATGCACTTCCTTGTAATTATTGAGTGTGATGACCTTCAAGACTCTAACTAACCAACCAAATAATTTTCTTGATATGAAACACATTTACCAAAGATATCTCCTATATTTGGCAGCTGAGTAGAGTAGAGTCCTATGCCCTGTCATGATTGTAGTTGGTCAAATATATCTGATTCTATTCCTTCTCTTAGTGCTTCAAATCATGCCTGATTTTCCAAATATAAAGATAAAAAGACAGCCTCATCCTATACTCTATGGCCCCATGAATATGCTTATATCCAATGTTGTTGGGGATCATGTAGATCTCCCAGCGCAAGCACTACAACATCACCCTGGGAATTGAATAAACATTATGAATTGGCATCAATATATCCTAACCATTTGTCCTTGCGGATACTCATTAGCTTGATGGAAGAAGGAACTTTGCTCATCCCATGATGGATAGGATCTATGCGAAGCATCAACTATTGGGTTGATCATCCTCTTTTGATTCTCCTTATTGCTCCACTTATACATGGACCTAGGATGATCATGCTTATCTATTATATCCTTGGCATCCACACTAAGATAATTGTTTTTGATAGGTCTTATATAGTGGTACACTTACGGTTGCTAGGGAATAGTGATTTTTGCAATCCCAATAGGCAAATTTCTTGAGTTTTGTTCAAAATTCCTAGAAAAGGTTTATGTATTTCATAACTTGCTTGATCATATATTGTGAACTTATACAATATATCATCCTTTTTCGACCATTAGATACTCAAAGTTGTGTATTTATCAATTTTACCATTATAGAGGACTCTGTAAGTTAGGTTCCCAAATTATTAAAGGGTGCTAGCTCAATGGAAGAGCGCCTACCTTCCAAGCAGGAGGTTGGTGGTTCGATTCCTCCATGCCCTGATGATCTTTTAATATTGGTTAAAAAAAACTAAATTAGTAACCAAAAAATAAGAGATAAGTGACCAAAAAATGAGAGATAAGTGACCAAAATTCGTATATAAAATTACTAAAATGACTAAATTAGTGACCAAAAAATGAGAGATGTGAAACTAGGCATTAAAAATGTTGCAACACATGCTGCTAATGATGAAGCCAAACATGGTGTTGATATGGTAGCAAAATAAGATGCGAAACTAGGTATTAAAAAGGATGCAACACATGGCACTAATGATGAAGCCAAACATGACACTACATAAGAAGCAAAATATGGTGCAACAATAGAAGAAATATTTGGCGTCATTTTGGTAGCAAAACACGATGCAAAAAAGGAAGCAAAAATTGGTGCAAATTTGGAAGAAAAAATTGGCACATATTTGGAAGTAAAACAAAGTGCCAAATGGGATGCTAAAGTGGTAGCAAAAATGGATGCAATATTGGATGCTAACATGGTGCTATTAAGGATGTAAATACGACGCTAATGGGGATGTCATTTAAGAAGCAAAAGTGGACACTCTCTATGAAGAAAAATAGGACATTATTTAGGAAGCAAACCTTGACATTGTTTAGGAAGAAAAGTTGGACGCTATTCTAGAAGCAAACAAATAGACGTTATTTTGGATGTCATAAAGGATGCTATTTAGGAAGCAAAAAAGACATTTTTTGAGATGCTTTAAGTTTTGTCCATGACGTGTCCCATTTAGCGTCTAGTTTGATCACTCAATGTAAAAAAACATTATACTAAAAAGGGACGCTAAATGGGACGCTAATTCCAAAATTTGTTGTAGTGTAGCCCCAATCCATTTAAGGAGGAAGGAGCAATGCGATACATCCTCCCATTGATGAAGAAATCTGTGTCCACTTGAGGTAGCTTATTAGGTACCCATCGTTGCACTAGATTCATATACCTCAAGGGAAACTCAATGCCACCTATTCTCTCAACATCATAATTACATGACTCTCCATTGGCAATAAAACATTTTGGTAGCAAAACACAATGCAAAAAAGGAAGCAAAAATTGGTGCAAATTTGAAATAAAAAATTGGCACATATTTGGAAGTAAAACACAGTGCAAAATGAGATGCTGGTAGCAAAAATGGATTCAATATTGGATGTTAATTTGGATGCTAACATGGTGCTATTAAGGATGCAAATACGATGCTAACAAGGATGTCATTTAAGAAGCAAAAGTGGACACTCTCTATGAAGAAAAATAGGACATTATTTAGGAAGCAAACCTTGACATTGTTTACGAAGAAAAGTTGGACACTATTCTAGAAGCAAAAAAATAGGCGTTATTTTGGATGTCATAAAGGATGCTATTTAGGAAGAAAAAAAAAATGTTTTTTGAGATGCTTTAAGTTTTGTCCATGATGCATCCCATTTAGCGTCTAGTTTGACCACTCAATGTAAAAAAAAAATTATACTAAAAAGTGACACTAAATGGGACGCTAATTCCAGGATTTGTTGTAGTGTAGCCCCAATCCATTTAAGGAGGAAGGAGCAATGTGATACATCCTCCCATTGATGAAGAAATCTATGTCCACTTGAGGTAGCTTATTAGGTACCCATCATTTCACTAGATGTATATACCTCAAGGGAAACTCAATGTCACCTATTCTCTCAGCATCATAATTACATGACCCTCTGTTGGCAATAAAATATTGCATGCGTCTACAAAATCTTTTCCTTACCTTTTTCGATCTAGTTGATATAGAATCGATAGATCTAGTACAACACGTATCACTTTCAACGTCTCCCAGTATATATTCACCATCATTCGAGGAAGATAGATCTGATAAATACCTATTTGGTGGTACCTACACTCAATAAAACAAGAATATAAGATACCAAGCGGATATAATTTAGCGTGCAAATATATTTACTTGTAACGTTTTAATATCAAAAGTTTTTTCTTCCCAAAAACTTTACCAAAAGGTATTTTTCTCAAAAGGTGTAATTTATTTCAGATTTATTTATATTTGAATTATTTTTAAGTATAAGAAACGATTTTATTTGGTTTGGAATTTGTTCACAACACAAGTATAGAAGTGTGTTTCTTGAGCCACTTGACTAGTTAATGCATGGAAAGAGGTATGGGGTTCCCCCTCATATAGATCATGTTGGGGATTCAATTTGGAACAAGCGGTGGTCACATAGCTTCATTCATGGATTTCCCATTGAAACTCGATGACTTTAGTCTAACAGTCCCTCTTCCACAATTGTTTGATGTGCAAGTTTCCTCGTGTAAGGTACTCCTTCTCTAACTATGTGCCTGATTTTTTTTAAATAGGATAACATCGTGAAATGTCACCAAATTTATACCATTTATATAAAGCCTTGAGAATTGGTGACATTTGGTGAACTGATGATTGTGGAGAGACATATCCTAGATATGTTCATTAATGACAAGAACTTTTGATGGGCATAGGCATGTATGATAAAGTTGGAAAAAGACTAAGTAGTGAAAAATTGTCTTAAAGCAGTAGTCTTATGAAAATGCCCACCATAGTTCATAAGAATTTGAAAATTCCCACCATGGCCTGTTATCTCATAGTTGGTTGAAGTATCTATCCGACCAGGGCACCAGTTCTCAAAACAACTCTTGAGGAAGAAGATAGAGGCATCCCCAAAGAAGTTCTTTTTGGTCAAATTAGACAAGTTGCTCTAGGAGAATGCTCACCATAATTTGTCGGTTGAAATTAATTCCCACATCATATGGGAATCATGTAGGTGGTTGTGTTTTCTACTTGACCATGTTCTTACTTTGACCTAAAAGTACCTGAGGCAGAAATTATGGATTTTCCAAAACAGGGTCTTAATCAACTTTTACATCATACTTCAGTAAAATGCCCACCGAGGAGAGAGAATGTAGTTCCAGAGGATGAAACTGGCCTTAATGGATTCATCTAGTTGTCCTCCATCCATTGGATGTCTTACACTCCAAGTTTGATGAAAAGTTGAAATCACCTTTGAGACATAGGGTTTAAAGAAATTGACTAAGTGTCAAATCACAAGGTTGAAGAGGCATTTGGAAACACCCACCTAATCTTATCTGAGTGATGATAAATTCATCAGAAGGTATAGGCATGCTCTTTAATGTACTGGCTATCCATCCATGTTCTTAGTTTTCCTTATGGTGACCACATGAGAAAAATATCAGCCTGCCAAAAGAGGTAAAAACATTATCTTGCATATTCAAAAATATGAAAAATTGACCGAGTGTTTAAAACAGGAGGTTGAGAGCCCACTTGGAAATGCATGCCAAAGTCATATTTTTAAATAATAAATTCATCAAATGTTATGGGTCGATTCTTTGATGATCTGGGCATCCACTCATGATCTCAGTTTCCCTCTGGGTGTTCACATGTGTGAGATATGAGTCTGTCAAAATGCCTCCTAGCACAGTAACGACCAGGGCCTGAAAAAATTCACTAAGTGTTGAATTGAGAAGTTTGAAAGACCATTTTAAAGTGACTTCCATAGACTGTGTGTTTGCCAGTAAGGTTTTAAGGTGACATGGTCTTGTTCCTAGTTGAGGTGGATACCTATCCATACCCCCAGTTTGTTTAAAGATGGTCAAGATGTGAAAATATAAGTCTGCCAAAAGTTAGAAAAGTATGCATGTACAGTCTTGGTGAACTAAAACACTAAGCTACAAGAAATTAATAAACATAAATTTATAAAGGGAATTCTGCATATGTTGAGAAGGATTTTAGGATAGTATTTTGGAAGATATGATGTGATCAAAATTACACAGCATATATTTATGGAAGAAATGCTCGCAGAGGGTTTAAAAAATACACATGCATGCTACAATATTCTTGATAACCTTCAGACTCTTTGAGATATGCCAAATAGAGGCGACCACACTAACTACCATGGTATATTCCAAATAGAGCCAAAAAGATATAAGTGTGTTGAAAAATGGTACTTATATCAAATGTGTCTTTAAAGAAGAAAGTGGTATGAGGGTCAAGTTGCTGGAGTCAATTCAAATTATAGTCCACGAGTCCCAGGGAACTATACATTGTTCCAAAATCCAAGCCAGTAAATGGGAAAAGCTTGCAAAGTGTGTTGTAATTCAGGTAAAATTGAGCATAAAAATAAAATAAAATGGTTCTTGAAAGGAAAAATAAGTCTTAGGTTGAATTGTATGCAGTCATTATAATTGTAGCTCCTATGGCACTCTACAAAATGTTTTAAACCCATAATAGAAAAAAATCACAAAAACTTGAAAAGTGTGACATAATCCATGTAAAAGTGACAATTAAAGCAAAATTAAATGCATCTTTAAAGGAGAAATAGGTCTCATGTTCAAGTTTCGACAGAATTAGTTCAAATTATAGCTCATAGAGGACTCTGTTCTAGACCATTAAATAGAATAAGATTACACAAAATTGCACTCTATAGAATGTTTTAGACATATAATAGAAGAAAATAACAAAAGCTTGTAATTTGTGCCATAATCGAGGTAAAACAAATTATTAAAGAAAAATTAAATGCTTGGAAGAAACACGTCTTAGGTTCAAAGTTTCGACAAAATTGGCTGAACTAGTTCAGATTATAGCTCCTACAGGACTTTGCACACTATTTCAAACCATTAAATAGAATAAAATTACAAAAGCTTACAAATTGTGCCATAATCCAAAAAATTATACAATAGCATGAATGGGTTGCAGTGCTCAACCCATAAGTCTTTTCCCCGAATTCAAGGAGGAGCTTCAAATGTTCCAATAATAGAAAACCCTTACTAGATCCACCGATAATAGAAGTGATGGTAGCACAACAAAAAAGTTATAATTTCAGTATAATTGTATCGAATTCATATTGGTTCGAAAATTTGACGTATTTTTCCCAATTCCTACGCTTCTAGGGTTAATGGGCTTACAGAATTCATTGGGCCGTTTGTTATCCTTTGGACTGTGACTAGATTACCTCCCCTGGGAATGTCGATATCATCTAGATTGCAGCCGGATTGTTTTGTTATCCTCTGGATGCGACTGGATTTCCTCCACTAGGAACGTTGGTATCCTCTGGACTGGTATCCCCTGCTCCTCGATTTACCTGCTCATCAAATTACCAGTGCTCTACATGCTTCTAATGAACTAGTGCGTGGGAGTAAACTTGTTCGTTGTTGTTTTTCTAAAGAGCTAGTGCACAGATGTTTTTGAATTCTACATTTTTTTTGTTTATTTGCATATTTTATATTTTGTGTTTTGTTTATTTTATTTTATTTTGCATATTTACCTTTTGTTTAGTTTATTTTGGGTTTTTTTATTTGCATATTTAATATTTTGTTTGCATTTTAAATTAATTATAGTTATACAACTCTATGTTTTTAATTTACTGTAGTTTATTTTAATTTAACTAGGAGTTTGTCATAATTTGTATTGGTTGCATTTCTTATAGTGAGATCCTATAGATAAGTCCCTTCAAGGATGAACATAATGATGATGACGACGATGATCATGATGATCATGATGACGATGAAGACGACAAAGATGACGGTGATAAAGACAACAACGATGATGATCATCATCATCCTTATCATCATCATCACCATCATCTAATTCATCGTCTTCATCAATATCATCATCATCATCTTCATAATCATCATCATCGTTGTCGGCATCATCGTCATCATGATCTTCTTCATCATTGTAATCTTCCTTATCATCATCATGATAAACATTATCTTCATCATCAATGTCTTCATTATCACCATCATCATCTTGATAATCATCATCGTATTAGCCGACATCATCATCGGCATCTTCATATTCATCGTCATATTCATCATCAACATCATTGTCATCCAATTCATCAGCATCTCCATTATCATTATCATCATCTTCATCATCATCATCATCATCATCATCATCATCATCATCATGATTTTAATTATAATCGTAATCATCATCATCATCATCATCGTATTCGCCACCACCATCATCATCATCTTCGTCATCACAATTTTACAGGGAGCTTAGTGAATGAAGACGTCTACATGATAAGGGGAGCAACCAGTTGAGTGAAAAATTAAGGATTTATCCTAACACCCATTCCAAGGACTAAAATGACAATCCAATATGATCCAAGGAAGTAGTAAAAAAAATACAACTTATTGGGCCCTATGAAGCCTCGTGTTGTTAGATTTGTGCAGATGAAGAATCAAGACTTATGGACCTAGCCCGGTGTCCTAAAATAGGAAGATCCAAACTAAGCAGTTTGGTAGTTCCATAAAGTGCATCATTTATAGGAGTGAATAATCACTCATGACCATTATATTATAGTGTTGGCAAAGCTCAGAACAACTAAGTGAAGACCAAGGTAAATATCTTGTCATCACATCTTCATCATCATCTTCATCTTCATCAGCATATTCATCATCATCACCATCATGATCATCTTCAAATTCATCATCATCATCATCATCATCATAATCATCATCCTCATCCTAATCATCGTCATGATAATCATGATAATAATGATCATCATCTTCATCATCCTCATCCTAGTCGTCATCATCATCCTCATCATCCTCATCATCCTCATCCTCCTCATCATCGTCCTCATCCTCGCCCTCTTCATCATCATCATCATTGTTGTCATCATCATCACCACCACCATCATTGATCATCATCATCATCTTCATCATCATCATCGTCATCATCATCGTCGTCATCTCCCTCTTCCTAACCAACATCTTCCTCATTGTAATCATCATCATTTTCATCATCTCCCTCATCATCATGTTCATCATATTCATCACCACCACGATCATCATCATATTATTCATCATGATCATGAACATGATCATCAACATCTTCATCATCATCATCATCATAATCATCCTCGTCATGCTCATCCACATCCTCCTCATCATCATCATCATCCTCATACTCATCCTAGTCATCGTCGTCATCATCATCATCATCATCATCATCATCATTGTTTCATCATCATTGTCATCATCATTATCATCATGATCATGATCATCATCATCATGATCATCATCATCACCATCGTCATCGTCATCATCATCATCACCGTCGTCATCACCATCATCATCGTCGTCATCGTCATTGTGATCATCATCATCATCATTATCATCATCATCATCGTCGTCGTCGTCATCATCGTCGTCGTCATCTCCCTCTTCCTAATCAACATCATCATCATCATCATTTTCATCATTGCCCTCATCATGATCTTCAACATGTTCATCATATTCATCACCACCACCATCATCATCATTGAATGTTGATTTATGTTCATCTGTGTCTCCTTCCCAAAGGTTTGAAAATGATCTTATTTGAGGAATTTTGCAGCAGCGCATTTCAGGTTAACTGGTTAGCAAGTTTTTCCCCCATGGATTCGTCAGATGGAGAGTGGGTTTTGATCTACGGTGATAGCTATTTCTGTATATTGAAACATACAGCAGCGGAATAAGGGTAAAGTGTGTTAAACTTCAACGGTTCAGATTCAAGATAGTGAAGATCGATGACGGAAAGTGATTCCATGGAGAGGAGATGTGAGGAAGGATTTATTTTTGATATTTTTGGAGTCTGTTAAATGGGTGTAATGTTGCAGGGTCGGGATCAGCACAAGGTGAGATCAACGACCGTAAATAATTTTGCGCGGTGAACCTGCTTGGAGGGAGAAAATTTTAAATCGTGAAAATGGTTAATCAGAGAGAAAATCGAGTGGTTTAGATGAAGGCAGAGATAGATCCGCATTCTCAAACAATTCCACGGACTGAACTAGCATAGAGAAAGTTACGAATTTGATCCATGGAAAGTGGTAGGGGCTGCGAAGATCTACGGTCGGAACAAGATGTTAGGTATATCAACGGGTGAGATGCATTCTACGATCAGAATTTGCTCACTCGTTCAGATGAAAAAGGGTTAGCAGAATGTTAAAGTTCTGAAGGTTGAGCGGTCCCATTGAAGGTAGTTTAGAGATCAACGATTGATATTAATCTCCCCAAATCAAGCTGTGCAGGTTGATAGTGTTGAGTTTTTGGGTATGAATATTTAGTGTATCGAGGGCTTATATCACAATGATGAACAGATCTATGGTATTGAGTGCATGGAGAAACACGAGGGTTATGCAACATAAAAAACTATAAAAAAATCTAAGTGGAGAAGACGCCCTCACGTACGATCTTCCTTCCTGACATTTAATTGATTTTCCTGATGCCATTTTTGATACACCCATAAGATAAATCATCCCCGTGGCAGCGCCATCTCGCCAAAAACCAGATACCCATTGTATGGATGGCATGTGAAATCAGAAAGATATCATGAAAATATAAGAAGTGGAACAATGAATTTGATCGCCACACGTAGCAGGGGAAACACAGCGAAAGAATGGTTCTGGTATCATCGTCACAGGAGAGAAAGGGTCATCGTAGGAGTGAAAGGGAAAGAACACGTACATTCCATATGCCCTAAAGCGTATGGTCGACTAAGCTACTCAACGATGAAATGTGTGAATATGCTGATGAGTCATCCCCTTGTCTAGTTTTCCAATCCTATATAAACACCACCTTTTAGAGCCATTAAGGTGCATAGGATAAGCTAGTGTAGAAGCAAATTCATGGTATCATTCTGCCAAGAGGTTTTGAGGATTCTGATATGTTTGCAATGGCAATCTGGTTCAAGAAGCTTGTTAGTCTAGGTGTATTGTTGGTTGGTGAGCTTGATTCCAATCTCATCTATCACCCCGTTTTTTCACACTAGGGAAGCACCAACCATCGAGGAGAAGATTTCATACACCACTTTGAGACATGCACCTATTTTCTATGGGAGTGAATGCTTGTACTGGTGAGCATCAAGGGCCTAAGGTATTCATCATAGCTTTCATGCACCCCATCCGCCAACCTTTTCTGAGGTGGTGAGGAGTACTTGAATGACAAGCCACTGCAGAAGCTTTCTTTTTCTAGAAGCAAGGGAGAAGCTGTGAAGAAAGTTGATCATGGAAAGGATATATATACTTATGTTGCAATAAGCATTTCTAGTGATCTTGCCATACTGAAAATTTATTCTATTGTGCTAACATTTATGTTACCAAGTTTTGGAAATGTAACAAATGATGGAATGAGTATTAAATATTTAATTTTTGTTTTCAGTAATAAAATTACAGTTGTTTTCTGTGTTTGCTTATATTTTGTAAATTTCTATCTTTTTTAGGCCATTTCTATAGGCATTACAGCTTTGGGTCATTCGCTAAAATTTGGTTGCATGAGTAGAATGTATGACATTGTTCAAGAATTCAAATTTCAGTTTCATTAGATAAAGAAACTTACATAAATACAACAATACATAGCATCAAAATTCTCATAAAGAAATTGAGAGTTCTCAATCCATCATCCGCATAATATCCCTCAAATATCAACAGTTCCAAGCAAACAGCTAGGATCTACCTATGTCACCAAATCTACTGACATCTCATATCCACTAATCATTATCATTCTTTTAATTTCTTACAAATTCAAATATATATGCCTACAATACACAAGTTAAGTTTTCAATTTTGATATTGTTAACTTTCTGGCCTGTTATGTACACTTATTGAAAAGTTAAATTCAAAATTACCATTCACATTAAATGCATCAAAAACATATACAATATTGCCTAGAAATACACACACACACACATATATAAATTTATGTATTAAAACTTGAAATGTATTTACATACACACAATATATAAATAATGTTATTGCATAGTTCTAGACTGCTTGGGAGGTTTAGTCTACAAGTCCTCCTTTTCTAGAGAATATAAATTTGTACATTCTAGTCTCTTGGATTTTCTAGAAGCTTTTGGTTCTTCAAAGGCTATAGCAGGTGCATGTTCTTATTTTTGTTCTAATTCTTTCACTTTTGTTGCACATTTGTGCAAACTTTCTCTCAATCTATCGTTACCTTGGATGTACTTCTTCATCAATTCCACATTCTTCTTATTTTCTCTTCGTGTTCCTTTTCCTTTTGCTGAAGACGATCATTTGTACATTTCAACTCAGACTGAACTTGGGTCAAATTTTCCCTAAGCTGCTCTGTCTCTATCTCCAACTCTTTTCCCCTCAATTCTGTATTGTCTGGAGTATACACAATTGCTACTCGCTGAAGCATGTTGTTCTTCTGCAGAGTGGAAATTTGGGATTTTATATCTTCTATATCAGACTTACATCCCAAATGTTGTGATTCTCTATCCTCCAGTATTTTCAATATGATCTCTTTAATATCATTATCCCTCTCGACTAGCTTGTTTTCCATTGTTTCTTTTATGGTTGACCATGCAAAGAGATCAACTCTAGCATTCATTTCTACACTAGCATCCATCAAGGACTTCTCTCGAATTCTTAAGAAGGAAAGATAGATTTCTAACCCCTTTTTGACTTGTGCATGAGCTCGTATTTCTTTAAAAGCGACGTCCAATGCCTTCTCTTTGTTTTGCAGGGAACTCTCATACCTTATTAAATCCTGTTGGTGTGATGACATATCATAAATTTCACCATAAATCAGATGCCCACGTTGTCCCTTACCAATTCTAGATTCTTTTAAATTTTCAACTCCTCTAGTCTGTAGTTCTGCAGTAATCATTTCAAGTTCAACTATTTTCCCTTTCAACTCTTCACCTTTCTTAGCAATTATGTTTTTCATGTTTTGCTCTTTTTTAATATATTCATTTATCTCTAGTTGATGTTTATTGTACTATTCAACAAGGCTATTTTTAAAGTCATCCTTCATTATTTCAATTATTCTGTTTAACTTGCTGACTTCAACTGTAAGTATTGCTTCCTGGACAATAACAGTCCTTAGAGGGGGAATGTCCAACACCTTCGGTCGATGTTTTAGCTCATCTTCTAGTCTCTTTATGGTTTCTTCATCTTTCTTCCATAAAACCATATATTCTTCTCTGCATTTGTCATTTTCCTTTCTAAATTCATCCTAAAATTTCTCTAGTCCCTTATTCAAAGATTGAAGAAGAGATTCCTTACCTATTATTATCCTTCTCGAACTATCCACATTCTTGACAAGGGATCCTTGTAATCTTGCAATTTCCTATAAACAGGGAAATTTTTTAGGAGGCTTCAAAAAATGGAATTTGGCAACTTTTTTTTATGGAAAAATGCATTGAAAAATTCCTCCTACCTTAAAGAGGTCCACCATTTGCAAATTTTTAATAGAAGATTCCTGCATAGTATCCGTGTGTTCTGTTTCTATCCTTGAAATTACCTATAAATAGTGAAAATTTTAACAAGGATTCAAAAAAATGAATTTGGAAACTATTTCTTTTTGAAAAATAGCAATGAAAAATAGTGCCTACCTTTAAGAGATCCTGAATTTTCATCTGCTTAATCCTACAGAGTTCTACGCTCTGTACTACGGTAAGATACCAATAGGAGTTTTTTTTCTATGAAATTCAGCTTCTTCTTTGAAATGCAACATTTTATTGAACAGTAGCTTAAAAACAGTTTTACCATCAAAAAAATATTTTGGAGTGGAAGTTTTCTCAACTCCAAACTGTGGAGTTGTATATATAACTAGTGGCATTTCTGCATGAGAATAAATATCATCATCACTATGCTCCTCCTGTTCATTAAACTTAGCATCATGCATCTCGTTTACATTTCTTTCTCTACCTTCATGTTATGCAGCCAAAATTGAGACATCATCAAATTCTTTAGGGTCACTTCTCAAACCTTCCATGCAGTACTCAAAAGGATCTTTAGGGACTTGTACACTGTCCTTTGGATATTGTTGAGGAACTTCCTAGTTAATTTTGTCCTCTTAATGCATGTATTTTTAAATCTGCTTCCTTCTACAGTGTTGGGTCGATGTAATTCCATATTTTTTTGTAGTATTTCAGGGTAACTAAAATTCACTCTCTTCATTTTTCTCTCCTGCAGTGCAAAATAATTTTTTTTTTCCAATACATGAGGGACATCTATGGCCAGGTCTTCAACCCAATGAATCACCAACTTCATAAAATCACCTGAAATATCTTACTTGTGGTGATTCATAATTTCCTTAAGTACAATTTGAATTAAGGTTTTGTACAGTCCTGGTGGAACATCTTGCATCTTTAAACCATTCCGGGAAACCTTAACTATTTTTCCACATATTTTGTTTTCCATCTCACCCTTTTCTACTTTAAGGATTTTCTTGGTGGTCAACATTACTCCTCCCCTGCATGGAATTTTCACTGCACCTGACAACAAATCAGGGTCCAAACAAACCCTCCTCCGAAAAATAATCAATTCCTTGGACTCATCATCATAACTAGAAATGGCATTATCTATCTCTTCATTGTTGAAATCGAACTGAATGAAAATAAAATGATGCACTCGTGCTCTGACCAGGACATTTAGCATACCTTTTGGCCAGTTGGTTCTATCACTCCATGCCTCAGTGCTCTTTCTGAATATTCTGACAGTGAACCTCTTAGCAACTTCAGAACCCCTTGTTTCAGTTAATGACATGGAAGATGAGGCTGTTGTTTCCATTTTTCAGGATGATGGCACGCTCAGAAAGGAAGAAGGGGATGCATGCACAAGATGCACGTGAATGCATGAATAGGATACTAGCATGCTGAATTTTCCAAACTAAAATAAAAATTACAAATGTGTCTAGACGTTTGCAAACTATAATAAAAGTTACAAATGTGTTCTGACTTTTCCAAACTATAATAAAAATTACAAAGGTGTTTCAAGTCAACTATACACAACTTACATTTTCAATTTCAACATAGTTAACTTTCTAGCGTGTTAAGTGTACTTATTTTTCTAGCATGTTAAGTATACTTATTGAAAAGAAGAAAGTAAGAGTAAACAATGTAGTAAAAATTTGGCATTCTAACTATTTTGGAAAAATAAGAGTAATAGAGTGAGTAATATAATAAGAGAGTAATATTCTTCTCTACATGTTTTGATGTACTCTAAAACAAAACCCTCCTATTAAATGTTTACAGTAAATGTTTTTGGAAATTGGATGGCTAGATATATTGAGAAGACTATCCTTGTGTTAATTTTATATAGCCTAACCTCGTATGCTCATAGTTGACCTATGAAAGGTGCAATTTTAACCTTATTTTACTATTATGTACACTTGGTGTAAAATGAAAGCCATAAGCATAAAAATGCAAGCTAGGAATGCATAACAGTTAAATTGAACATGAATGACTCAAATTTCCAAGTATCTTGGCCAAATAAAAAAAAATGACTGAAATTCTAAGTTTCGTAAAAAACAGTGTGTAAATATTCAAAAATGGGCTTAGGAAAATGCACGCGAAAGTCCGTACAATTGTCATAAGTTTAAAATGACACCATGGGGTTGAAGATAGCTATATTTTTGACAAAATCCTCTTTCTGTTTTTTAAAATTATGTTTCATTTGTCAAGAGTTAAATTGACAAAATGACAACTTTTGTGTTTTCAACCCAGTTTTTCCCAGATCACAAAAATGTTTGCCCAGCCCTAAGTATTAGGTATTTTTGAGTGATTTTAGTTGGAAATGCTATGTTTAACTATTTTCCACATTATTATACATTTATTATTTCAATTTTGGTTCAGAAAGTGCCTATTGTGCAAAAACACTACATGGTTGTCTTGTATTTATGAAATATCCACATACATTAATAAAAATGCAAGCCAAATCCTCCCATTAAATGTTTATAGTAAATGGTTTTGGAAATTGGATGGCTAGATATATTTATAAGACTATCCTTGTGTTAATTTTATATAACCTAACCTCGTATGCTCACAGTCGACCTATGAAAGATGCAATTTTAACCTTTTTTTACTATTATGGACACTTGGTGTAAAATGCAAGCCATAAGGATACAAATGCAAGCTAGGAATGCATAGCAGTCAACTTGAAAATGAATGACTAAAATTTCAATTATCTTGGACAAATTCAAAATTAATGACTGAAATTCTAAGTTGTTACGTAAAAAACAGTTTGTAAATATTCAAAAATGGGCTTAGGAAAATGCACACCATAGTCCATACAATTGTCATAAGTTGAGAATAACACCAAGGGGTTGAAGCTAGATATATTTACATTTATTAATAAAATTTTATACTGTTAGGTGTAATCTATATGGTGAATTCTACTATTTAATGCATATGAATTATGTACTTGTTCCGTTCAATTATGTCTGGTATATTATTGTTCTATTATAATTGGTTTTTCTTTTCGAATAATTTTTTCATTATATATGAAATTCATAAGTTTGAAACGATAATATACTTTTCCTAGAATGTGGGTTATTATGAAGATGCTTTTATACTGTCTTCAAACTATCCGAAAAACCTCTTATTATAGCCTTCTACATATGGTTGGATTCACCATACAGCACTCTAGAGATCCACACTCTCAAAATATTTTTATCATCATCCTATGAGCTGTGGCGGGCATTTCCCTAAGGGTAGTTATGTAGATTTTACCAATAATTCCATACTTGGACAATTTTTTATCTTCTCCTAGGCTTGATCTAATTTCCCTAAACCACATTTTCCAGGCTACTTGGACCACTATTCCCAAACTTAGCCAATTTCCTTATTTTAACTAATTTGTTGTATTTCTCCAAAACGATGCCATAATGCAACAATGATTTCAATTTCATTTCACATCATCATCTATGCCATTCCATGCCATGCGGGCATCATCCTTAGTATGGGCATCAACCTTAATGCAAGCATAATTTATCCCCTTTAAAACACTTAGCCATTTTTTCTTTTTCTTCAATATGCAAATTAACATTTTTCTTCTATTTTCATAGGTTGATATTTTCCTTATCTAGCCACCATAAGAAAAATCAAGAGCATGGATAGATATCCATTTCAACAATGAACAATACCATATCATTTGATGAATTTTATCATCAAAGAAACACCCCCTCTCAGTCATTTCAAAGTGGTCTCTCAAACTTTTTGTCTAACACTTGAGCAGTTCTCTTCAAACCCTAGGTCACCAAGGTAATTATATTTTTCCTTTAAATTTGGAAAGTGATATTCCCAATGGGCATTGTTCAAAAAGGTGAGTCCATTAAAAACCACTTTCATCTTCTGTAGCTTCTTTCTCTCTCCTAGGAGGGAATTTCTCTAGAGCAGTGCAAATATGCCTGAGAGGCACTTTTAGCAGATTGATATCTTCTTCCTAAAAGACATTTTGGTCAGGATAATTATATGGTTTGATGAACCATACAAGTTTCAACTTTATAGAGATATACACTCTCATAATATTATTATCATCAACCCATGAGCTGTGGAGGGCATTTCCCTAAGGCTTGTTAGGCATATTTTACCAATAATTCATACTTGAAATTTTTTTGATCTTCTCCAAGGCTTGCATTAGAGGAAATTTCAACTCAAAATGGGCCTTTTGNGGGGTAGCAGGGTCCGTCAAAAGTATGACAAGTGGGTACTCCCTGGATGCAGAATTTAATTCTGCATCCAACGAGCTCTCCCGATTGAAATTTGAGTAAAAACACGGGGAGATATGTCGAAAATACAAACAAAAAATTAGTCTTTTTCTTTTCTTCCTCCAAAATTAATAAATATTATTTTATTAATTTTTTTAGGTGGCCCATTTTGAGGTGAAATTTCCTCTAATGGTCTAATTTCCCTAACCCACAGTTTTGGCAGGTCCATAAATTCTTCTTCAGTGTCTCTTTGGACTAAATGAGACCATGGTTGAGTAGACAAAACAACATCCTATGATATCCCCATGTGGTGCGGTTATTTTCTTCAACAAACCATTTGTGGCGGGCATCCTCTTAAGGCTACTTGGACCAATATTCCCATACTTGGCCAATTTCCTAATTTTCACTAATTTTCCAAATTTATCCAGAATGATGTCATAATGCAACAATGATTTTAACTTCATGCCACATAGTCATCTATTCCATGCCATGCCATGCGGACATCATCCTTAGTGTGGGCATCAACCTTAATGCTCACATGACTTAGCCCCTTTATAGCAGTTAGCCATTTTTTCTGTCTTTAGTGTGCAAAATAAGATTTTTCTTCTATGTTGCAAGGTTGGTATTTTCCTTATTTGGTCACCATAAGAAAAATGAATATCATGGCTAGATATCCATTTCAACAATGAATAGGACCATATCATATGATTATTTTTATCATCAATGGAACACCCCCTTACGAGCATCTTGAAGTGGTCTCTCAAACACTTTGTCTAACACTTAACCAGTTCTCCTCAAACCCTAGGTCACCAAGGTGATTTCATGTTTCCTTCAAACTTGGCAAGTGAGATTCCCAATGGGTATAGTTCAACAAGGTGAGTTCAGAAAAAACACTTTCATCTTTTGGAGCTTCTTTCTCTATCCTCGGTGGGCATTTTTCTAGAGCAGTGCAAATATGTCCGAGAGGCACTTTTTGCAGATTGATATCTTCTTCCTGAAATACTTTTTGGTCAGGATAATTATATGGTTGGATGCACCATACAAGTTTATAGAGATATACACTCTTATAATGTTTTTATCATCTGTGGCGAGAATTTCCCTAAGGCCTGTTAGGCATATTTTACCAATAATTCATACTTGGACAATTTTTTATCTTCTCCTAGGCTTGGTCTAATTTCCCTAAACCACAGTTTTGGCAAGTCAATAAATTCTTCTTCATTGTCTATTTGGACAAACTAAGACCATGGTTGAGTAGCAAAGCCAACAACCTACGATATCCCCATGTGGTGCGGGTATTTTCTTTAACAAACCATTTGTGGTGGGCATCCTCTTAAGGCTACTTGGAGAAATATTCCCACACTTGGCCAATTTCCTGATTTTCACTAATTTGTCGTATTTCACTAGAATGATGTCATAATGCAACAATGATTTCAACTTCATGCCACATAGTCATCTATTCCATGCCATGCCATGTGGGCATCATCCTTAGTGTGGGCATCAACCTTAATGCGGGCATCACTTAGCCCCTTTACAACACTTAGCCATTTTTACTGTCTTTAGTATGCAAAATAAGATTTTTCTTCTATTTTGTGACATTAATATTTTCCTTATCTTGTCACCATAAGAAAAACCAAGAGCATGCCTATATATCCATTTTGACAATGAACAATACCATATCATCTGATGATTTTTATCATCAATGGAACACCTCCTTTCGAGCATTTCCAAGTGATCTCTCAAACTCTTTGTCTAACACTTAACTAGTTCTCTTCAAACCCTAGGTCATCACGGTCATTTCATTTTTCATTCACACTTGGAAAGTGAGATTCCCAATGGGTTGTGGCCAACAAGGTGAATCCATCATGACCACTTTCATCATCTGGAGCTTCTTTCTCTCTCTTTGGCGGGCATTTTTCTGGAGCAGTGCAAATATGGCTGAGAGACACTTTTGGCAGATTGATATCTTCTTCCTGAAATAATTTTTGGTCAGGATAATTATATGGTTGGATGAACCATACAAGTTTCTAGCGATCTACACTCTCATAATATTTTTATCATCAACCAATGAGTTGTGGCAGGCATTTCTCTAAGGCATGTTAGGCATATTTTACCAATAATTCATACTGGGACAATTTTTTTATCTTCTCCTAGGCTTGGTCTAATTTCCCTAAACCACAGTTTTGGCAGGTCCATAAATTCTTCTTCAGTAACTCTTTGGCCAAACTAAGACCATGGTTGAGTAGACAAAACAACAACATACAATATCCCCATGTTTTGTGGGTATTTTCTTCAACAAACCATTTGTGGCAGGCATCCTCTTAAGGCTACTTGGACCAATATTCCCACACTTGGCCAATTTCCTGATTTTCACTAATTTGTCGTATTTCTCCATAACGATATCATAATGCAAAAATGATTTCAAATTCATGCCACATAGTCATCTATTCGATGCCATTCCATGCGGGCATCATCGTTAGTGCGGGCATCAACCTTAATGCAGGCATCATATAGCCCCTTTACAATACTTAGGAATTTTTTGTCTTAAGTATGCAAAATAATAATTTTCTTCTATTTTGCGAGGTTGATATTTTCCTTATCTGGTCACCATAAGAAAAACCAAGAGCATGGTTAGATATCCATATCAACAATGAACAAGACCATATCATCTGATAATTTTTATCACCAACGGAACACCCCGTTGCAAGCATTTCCAAGTGGTCTCTCAAACTCTTTGTCTAACACTTAACCAGTTCTCTTCAAGCCCTAGGTCACCAAGGTCATTTCATTTTTCCTTCACACTTGTAAAGTGACATTCCCAATGGGTAGAGGCCAACAAGGTGAATCCATCATTACCACTTTCATCTTCTGGAGCTTCTTTGTCTCTCCTCGGCGAGCATTTTTCTAGAGCAATGCAAATATGGCTGAGAGGCACTTTTGGCATATTGATATCTTCTTCCTGACTCTAGAGAAAATTTCAATTCAAAATGGGCCTCCTAAGGAAAATTAATAAAATAATAGTGAAAATAATAAAATAATATTTATTAATTTTGGTAGAAGAAAAGAAAAAACTACTTTTTTGTTCGTATTTTCGACATATTTCCCTGTGTTTTTACTCAAATTTCGATTGAGAGAGCTCGTTGGATGCAAAATTAAATTCCACATCCAACAGGTACCCACTCGACATAATTTGATGGGCCCCGCTATCCCAAAAAAAAAATACCTAAAAAAATGTGATGATGACATCATCATCACATTTGTTTCAGGTATTTCTTGTTTTTGGGGTAGCGGGGTCCATCAAAGGTATGCTGAGTGGGTACTCGTTGTATACATAATTTAATTCCACATCCAATGAGCTCTCCCAATATAAATTTGAGTAAAAACGCAGGGAGATATGTTGAAAATACGAACAAAAGAAGTAGTTTTTTTTATGATACCTATCCCCAAATTTATATTAAAAAATTGTTTAAGAGGTGCTCCCTTTTTGAATTTTAAAGAATTTTTATTGGCTAATACATGATGACATGGAATTTATATTATTTTTGGAAGGCCCATTTTAAATTGAAATTTCCTTTAATGAAGACTTTTTGGTCATGATAATTATATGGTTGGATGCACCATACAAGTTTCTAGAGATCTACACTCTCATAATACTTTTATCATCAACCCATGAGCTGTGGTGGGAATTTACCTAAGGCCTGTTATGCATATTTTATGAATGATTCATACTTGGAGAATTTTTTATCTTCTCCTAGGCTTGGTCTAATTTCCCTAAACCACAGTTTTGGTAGGTCCATAAATTCTTCTTCAGTGTCTCTTTGGACAAACTGAGACCATGGTTGAGTAGAAAAAACAACATCCTACAATATCCCCATGTGGTGTGGCTATTTTCTTCAACAAACCATTTCTGGCAGGCATCCTCTTAAGGCTACTTGGACCAATATTTCCACACTTGGCCAATTTCATGATTTTCACTAATTTGCCATATTTCTCCAAAATGATGTCATAATGCAACAATGATTTCAACTTCATGCCACATAGTCATATATTCTATGCCATGCCATACGGGCATCATCCTTAGTATGGGAATCAACCTTAATGTGGGCATCAGTTAGTATGTTTACAACACTTAGCCATTTTTTCTGTCTTTAGTGTGCAAAATAATATTTTTCTTCTATTTTGTGAGGTTGATATTTTCCTTATCTATTCACCATAAGAAAAACCAAGAGCATGCCTAGATATCCATTTAAAAAATGAACAAGACTGTATCATCTGATCATTTTTATCATCAATGGAACACCCCCTTGTGAGCATTTCCAATTGGTCTTGGCAAACTCTTGGTCTAACACTTAACCAGTTCTCTTCAAACCCTAGGTCACCAAGGTCATTTCATTTTTCTTCACACTTGGAAAGTGAGATTCCCATTGGGTAGAGGCCAACAAGGTGAATCCATCATGACCACTTTCATCTTCTCGAGCTTCTTTCTCTCTCCTCGTCGAGCATTTTTCGAGAGCAGTGCAAATATGGCTCAGAGGCACTTTTGGCAGATTGATATCTTCATAGTGAATTTTTTTTTGGTCGGGCTATTTATATGGTTGGATGCACCATACAAGAATCTAGAGATCTACACTCTCATAATATTTTTATTATCATCCTATGAGCTGTGGCGAGCATTTCCCTAAGGCCAGTTAGGCAGATTTTACCAATAATTCCATACTTGGACAATTTTTGATCTTCTCCTAGGCTTGCTCTAATTTCCCTAAACAACGATTTTTGTAGTTTTTTCATGTTTTTGCAGGTCTAATTTCCATAAACCACAGTTTTTTCATGTTGGGTGTGCATTTGAGTTTAAAGCAATCCAAAATTGACTTGCTTCAGTAAAATCCATTCACATGTATGATTTCATTTTCCCATACCTCAACGTGTCATACACATGCTGAATTTATTCAGTGTAAAATATGTCATCTAATCGTCTAAACCTGTAAATGGCAGTTTTTGCTTTTCCCTACCTGTCATATTCTGAACTTTCAACTGACTATCAAATACGTCACTTAACAAACCATCAAAATTCTACGATTTTATGAACGTGAATCAAGTTGAATTCTAACGGCATTGAAAATGATTTCATCACCCAAATGTGAAATTAGCATTTCATCTTGATAAACCCTTTTTTCTCACCTTTCAATTATTCCAAGGGGTAACACAGTACACATATCCATATTTGGCTTGACCCCATGGATTCCTTCCTAACAACTACAGTCAATTACCAATCATGTTGTTTCTGATGTAAGATTGATAAATAGGGGCGACTGTTATCAGTAGGCTATGTAGTATTCAATCCATTCTCTATGTTCGTTAATTTTTTTCCAGTATGGCTGCAGATGTGTGCAAATTTGAGTTCACTGATAGTATGAGTGAAATGGGTAGAATTGGAGACAATGTCATCCGGGTTCAATGGATTTCATTGAAAGTTCCATTGCATCATTTTTTTTATGTTCATTTGATTTTCCTTTCACATCACTCAGTGAAGTCTTTCCTGCCCTGATTCAGCACCCTGTCCCTCTTCAACAACCCAAGCATTCCCTCTTGGTGCCATAGCAGATTTCTTCAATTCTAGCTTTTAATTTGTCCACATCAAATGGGTATTGTATGTTGTTTTCCGCCGAGCCATATTTTTCGCTGGCATTTCTCTCTTTCTTACCATTTTCTTCTTTCATTGGTATTTCTCTTTTCTCCTTAGGTACCTCTCACACACTGTGCATCTCTATTATAATTCTTCTCTACTCACATATCCCATCCAGAAAACGAGAATGCAACTTCCTCTTCTACTCCCTTTCTACCCTTGGTGTTGAAACATGTCCACTTCAGCCCTGTTTCCCCCCTTGTGTTGCATTGTCATGTATTATGTGTTCCACAGTAGTTGGTATCTTCACTTAAATACAAGAAAGTACAGTAGAGGATTGGTTGGCTTGTTGGTGAATCCACATTTCAGTTTCACTAAAATGAAATCCACTTGTAACATGGTCAATCTAAGCCTTGAGGTCTATAAATAAAATTTAATAGGTAGTAGGGACAATTATTATTGAAGGATTTTTTTGATGTTACTAATTCAACTGTAAACTATCCCTCTGCTCTGTAATGAAAGCATAATATAATAAAAAATGGTCTTGGGCCCCTTTTAAAACTTTCTTGAGTATCGATCTTGTTATATTTTTGCATTATCTCTGGTTTTTTCCGACGGAATGTATTATTAATGTTATGTTCTCATTTATTAATTTCTACAAGGAACGATGATGATTTATATTATAATAAAAAATAAACAGACCATACAAACTTGCAGAGCCATGAGATTGGTGTCCAAACTATGATGCTCGTCAACAAGAAACAAACATTTACAGTTGTTTTGTTCTCATTTCAAATGTTGGATACATTCTTATTTCACAATAGAAGTTTAATTTATGTTTGAAATTAGAACTATACTAGTCCAATTAGTTTTTTGTATGCAAACTTCCAAATTTCATACCTACAGTGTACTTCGATTGGAATTGGTGTGCATTTTTAGTGCTGGCCATGAAAAATTGAAAATACTATCAATTGTTGTTTTGGATGACTTGGATTTTACTGTAGATCTTACAATTTAAAGAAATGAGTACAAGAGTTCGTAGAAAAGGTTGGAATGTCTATGTTATAGTGCAATTTATTCAATATAGCATGAAATGATGATATGTCAATTCATTTGTAGAATATATTACGAAGAATATATTTCATCATTTATACTTTCATACACACTTCTCGGTATGGGTTGCACATTAAAATATCTTAGACATAGGAAAAATGCACATATGGACTACACATTACACTTGTATTACACATTAAAAACACATTAAATATATTAAAATATATGCATTGCCAAGAAATACTGACAATTTATATTACAACAATATTAGTATGTACATAGACATCAAATGTACACCATATTATTTTAGAAATCTAGGCTGCTTGGAAGTTGGGAGGTTTTTGCAATTCCTCCTTTTCAGAATAAGAAATTCGCTATAGCTTCTCTTGCCTTTTCCAGAACCCTCCAATTCTATAGAAGCTTCATCGACCATATGTTTTAATTTTGTTTCTTGTTCTATCACTTTGTTTGAAAGATTTATCACTTTTGTATGCAATCTATCTTTTTCTTGTAGGCATTTCTTTAACATCTCTACATTATTATTTTTCTTATTTGAGTGCTCATCTTCCTTTCTTTTAAGATCATCATTTCTCCACTTCAAATCAGATTGAACTGCACTTAATTTTCTCTTGACCTATTGTACCTCCTTCTCGAGCTCTTGTGCCCTCAAATTGCTATCAGATGGAGTATACAAAATTGCTTCTGCCACATGTTTATTCTGAAAAGCTTTAATTTGGGATTTCAAATCTTGTATCTCACAATCACATCCCAAATGTAGTTCTTTTCCCTTCTCCAATAGTTTTTAGTGAATTTCTCTAATTTCATCCTCCTTCTACTCTATCTTCTTCTTCAATGTTGGATTTCATGAGCCAAATGTAAACTCTACAACATTAATTATTGAAACAACTTCATTCAAGGTCTTCTCTCATTGTTGCAAGGACTTATGAAACTGGATTAATCTATCCATAGTTACATCACCAAGTTTTGTACTGCCAAAAAGTTTTCGTGTGATGGCCATTTTAACCTCCACTTTGGATTCTTTTGCTATGTTGACCTTTTTACCCTTGATTGTTTATTCTTCTGGTGTGCAGACCTGTTTACTCTTGACTGTTGATTTTTTTGGTGTGCAGACTTGTCTACCCTTAACTGTTGAGTTTTTTGGTGTAAAGACCTATTTACCATTGACTGTTGATTCTTCTGGTGTGCAGACCTCTTTACCCTTGATTGGTGATTCTTATGGTGTGTAGACTTGTTTACCCTTGACTATTGATTTTTTTCCTCTTCCAAAACTTTTAGCCTCGAGAGTTGCTGAAATCCTTTCAGTTCTCTTTTTTTGTAGCAACTCATTTTTGTTTTTAATTGTTTTATTCAATGTTTCCAATCTTGCTTCATATTATCCAGTCTCATTCTGTTGGTTAATGATCATTTCTCTCAATTCCCTTTGAAACTTAAACTTCAAACCTGCAATAAATGTTTCTTTCTGCATCAATTCTTGCTGAAGTTCTACTTCCTTACCAAATACAGTTTTCAGTGGTGGCATGTTCAAAACTCCAGGCTTGTTTTTTAGCTCATTTTCCAGTCTCCCTATAGTTTCCTCATCTTTTTTCTTTTGAGCCTGATACATTTCTTTCAGTATGTCAAGGTCATAAATCGATTCTTCTAGAACTACGGTAAATTTATAACATTGATCCTTAATAAGTTGATCCTTCTGGCCAATTATTTTTTCAGTTTCCACAATTCTTTTCTCTAAACCTATAAAACGATGTACCAAATCAAGAATTTGGACATCCTTAGTTCTGCACAACTCGTCGCTAGCTTTGAAGGAATCGTCCCATAAGGTAGATTGTTCTTTGAAATGTACCATTTTATCAAATAAAGAAAAAACAAATCTACCATCAAAATAATATTTGGCATGAATAAGGTCTTTATCACTCGTTGGTGAACGGTCCATATCATTGTTCACAAATTCCTCCCATTGATCTGCATTTTCATTTCCATGCATTCCAACCAAAGTTGTGACGGCAACATCTTCTTCAAGGGAAAGTCATGAAGGCATGTCGTTTCCCATAGGCTCCATATTTTCTCTAAAGGTTCACCGATCTTCTTTTTCTAGTTGAGTCACCTATTGAAGAAGCAGAGTATGACTGATCTCTCTAGTTTTGCATATGGTTGATAAAGAAATCCGGCCTCAATTTGCGCTCAATGAATCACCAATAACCTTGTTGCAACTATGGCAAATGTGCCGAAAATGTATGAGTTGATCCGCGCATTGAAAACTGGCATTGGTTTGGCGGGTGTGCAAAGATAGCCATATATCGTTGATATAGAGACGAAAGTTCCTGTAAAATTAAAAATGTTGATATTTCCATGGTTTTTACGCCATGATAAAAAACAATGAAGTATTAATCCACGAATTTTCAAAACGTGGAAATATTTTGTGGAAAAATCCGACCAAATGTAATAGTGTAGAAAGTGAAATGCTAGTGCTGCCACTTTCCATTTATCATTTTATAGCTGCTCATTCCTCGTAGTTGGTCAATGAACACTCTTCAACGGACTTCTTTGGATAGGTGTCTCTTCTTTTAATTATTTAGATAAATAAAATATTCAATTACAGTCATCCTTGACCATCCTTTGTCATAAAAACTTTACAATAGTTTTTAACATAATTTTTTTTCTAAATAAATAAAAATATTTATTTTTCAGTTCTAAGTGGGTTACAAACACCCCCTCTTAAGTTCAACATTGTTCTCGATGTTGCTTAAGTTTTTTCTGAGTCTTCCTGGAATAAAATTGGGTATGCCTCCTGCATATGAATATCCAATTCCCAGAGTGCTTCCATTTCACTTTTTCATGTCCAATGGTGTGATTCCAGAGAAAAAATTCCCTCCTATCGAGAATACAACCAGTTCCACCTGAAAATCTCATTCAGGTTCTACCTCAGTAACATTCCAATCAATCACATGACTAGCATCATGCACATACTTTCTCAATATGAAAATATGAAATACATTGTGTATTCTAAGATTAGGTGGAAAAGCTAACTGATAAGCCACTGGTCCAACTCTTGCCAATATTTCAAATTGTCCACAATACCTGGGTGCTACTTTAGCACAATTCCCCAACTTAAAGGAGCTCTTTCTGGGTTTTACCTTGTAAAACACATGCTCACCTACTTGGAATTATTTATGAGTTCTTTTAAGGTCTACATGACTCTTTTGTCTATCCTGTGCAATTTTCAGATTGCTTTGTACCTGTTTCACTGTTATTTCTAGTTCTTTTAACAAGTTAGGTCCTAACATCAATTTGTCAACCGGATTACTCCATGAAACGAGAGTATTACATTTCCTACCATACAATATTTCAAAAGGACTAAGTTTAGTTGAAGCCTAATAGTGATTATTATATGAAAACTCGACTAAGTGCAAATACTCTTCCCATTTCTTTAGATAATCTCTAACATACATCTGTAACATATTGTCTACAATTTGATTTACTCTTTATGTTTGTCCATTCGTTTGTGGATGATAAGCAGTAATGAAATTTAATTTAGTATCTAGTCCTTTAAACAATGCCTTCCAATAATTACCAATAGACTTAGGATCTTTGTCATAAATTATTACCTTCAGAATTATGTGCAACTGAAAAATTTCCTTCATAAATATGTTAGTAATGTTAGTAGCCTTATAAGTAGTTTTAACATGTATAAAATTTGTTTCCTTGCTTAGTTTGTCTACCGCTACCGTTATAGAATCATTTTGCTTCTGATTTTTAGGTAATACAGTTATAAAATCGAGACTCATAATTTCCCATTTCCAATCCAAAATAAGCAGTGGTTGCAAAAGACCTTCTAGGTGTCGCTGCTCAGCTTTAACTTGTTGGAATTCTATACACCTAGCTATATATTAATCAACTTCATTCTTCATATCAGGCTAGAAATAATCTTTTCTTAGCATTGTTATCCTCTTTTGATACCCCGGATGTCCGGAATAAGGACTTTTATGTACTTCATTTAAAATTAACAATTTAATTTCTAGCATGTTATGTACATATAGTCTGTTTTTATACATCATTGAGACTTTTTCATTTTAGCTGAAATCTGTCTTTACATTTTTAGATTCATTTTTTGTTACTTTTTCTCTTATATTTTGGCATTTCTTGTCTATTTTTATTCCTTCTTCCAATTTATCATCTAATTCTATCTTGTCACTGCTAATGGAAGCTATAAAATTCATTCTTGCATTTTTGCTTAAGGAATCAGCTACTTTGTTTTCCTTTCCTTTGATGTGTTTGATCTCGAGATCATATTCGCCAAGGAAATCTAACCCTCTTTCTTTCCTTGCGTTCATAGTTTGTTGATCAAACAAGTATTTCAAGCTTATGTTATCACACATTAATAGAAATATTTTACCGATTAGATGATGGCGCCACATTTTAAAAGCATGTATTATGGAAGCGAGCTCTAAATCGTAAGTGACATAATTATTTTCATGTGTTTTTAGCTATCTCGATTCATAAGCTATTATGTGACCTTCTTGTGTTAGTACTCTACCCAAAGCTTCATTGCATGCATCAGTGCACACAACGAAGTTCTTGTTTGAATCTATAAATTTTAATATAGGTGCAGTAGTTAACAATTCCTTTAATTTATTAAAACTTTCTTCACACTTTATATCCCATGCAAATCTTTTATTAAGGATGTTATGGGATTCACGATCTTCAAGAATCATTCTAGAAATTTCTGGTAACAACCTGTAATTCCCATGAACGATTGTACATCCGATACATCTTTGGGAACATGTCATTCCATTATTACTTTTATCTTACCCAGGTCTACTGATATTCCTTCCTTGTATATCACATGACAAAGACACTGTATTTTATCTTTAAAAAATTTGCATTGACTAAATTTAGCATACGTTTTTTGTTCTCTCAGAACATGTAGTATTATCTGCAAGTGTTCATCATGTTCTTCTTTTTTTTTTAATAAATTAATATGTAATCTATGAAGACGACTATGAATTTGTCTAGGTATTTACTTAAGACACTATCCATTAAACACATAAAAGTTGTTGGAGCATTCGCTAACCTGAATGGCATAACTACAAATTCATAATGCTCGTATCGGGTTCTAAATGCAGTTTTAAAAATATATTCGTCTTTAATTTTGACTTGATGATATCCATATCTCAAGTCTATTTTTGAGAATATTATTGCTCTATGTGTATCTGATCAAATAGATTATCGATGCAGGGAAAAGGATATCTATTTTTAATCATTATTTTGTTTAACTGATGGTAATCTATACATAAACATAATGCAACATCTTTCTTTAAAAAAAATAAAATAGGTGCTCTCAAAGGGGATACACTTGGTCTTATATAATTCTTATCTATAGGTTCTTGTAGTTTTTGTTTTATTTCATGAAGTTATAATATGTTCATCCGATAAGGAGCCTTTGAATTAGCTACAACTCATGGTACTAACTCAATAGTAAAATCCAGTTCTCTCTTTAGAGGTAATCCCAAAATCTCTTCTGGGAAAACATATGAGAATTCTTGTAAGATTGGAATATCATCAAATTTATACTTATCTTCTTTATCTATGTGTTCATTATTTATTATATGTACAACAAAAACTTAACAACCCTTCCGTACATCCTTTTTCATTTGTAATGTTGAAATTTGTCTAACAAAAACTTTTCTAGGTATCTCTTTGACTATAACACTTTCTCCTTTATCATCTAAGAAAGTAAATGTTTTCTCAAAACAATTTAATACTACTTTATGTTTTTCCATCAAGTCCATACATACTAAAACATCATACGACACTAATCTTAATACATTTAACTTTACTTGAGTTTTGAATTGACTCATAAACATTTCACAGTTTTCAACATAATTAACTACTTATCTTTTGGTTATTGTAGCTAACTGAACCATCCAATACTTTTCATACTCTTTCAAATCGAAATTGCATTTTTTTGTTATACTAGGTGATACATAGCTTAAACTAGCACATGGGTCAATCAAAATAGAAACTGACTTGTTATGTATCATACCTTGTATTTCCACCATGTAGGTTAGATGATCAACCCGTCGATTCTCCAAGGCTGCATTAATTCTAGGTATTTCATTTGATACGTCACGAAACATTTCTTCGTCTTGAATGGTATGTACATTGATGTAGTTTCTCCTTCTGTTCAGACAGTCCTTTGTGTAGTGAGGTCCCTGACATTCGTAACACTTTACAGGTTCGTTTTGTTCATTGTTTTTAACATAATTATTAAACATGTCTCTTCTCTTTGGTGTTGTAATGTTTTGCCTTGTTTTACATTTAAAATATGTTCCTTGATAATTATTCTTAGAAAAAATCCGAGAATTATTTTCGAATATTTTATTAGGCTTAAAACCTTTCCTTCTCTGACCAAAGTTACTTGTTCTCTTATTTTTCCAGTTAGCTATGCCTTATTCCTTATTTTTACTTTGTTGGTAACATAAGTTAGGTTTTCTCATTACCTCTTCAAGGGTCTTTGGATTATCAAATTCAATTATGTCCTTGAAACTGGTAGGAAAACACCTCAGAAAACTCTGTATCTTAGGATTTTCATCAATTATATAGCGTACATAACTAAATAAACTTCAAAATTTACTACAGAGTTTTTTCATAGACATTGAGTCTAGTCTAAGTTCATAAAATTCTTTAGCTCTTTCTTCCTAATACTCTTCAGATAAGAATTTTCTTTTGAAGTATTTCTTAAAGATTCTCCAGGTTACATATTTTTCTTTCAGGTTTTTAACTCTTTTTATATCATGCCACCAAATGTCATCCTTTCTTGTTAGGTTATAGACATCCATCTGATCTTTCAGTATATCTAAGTAGTTATAAATTTGAAAGTACGTTTTCATACTCGATAGCCATGACTCAGCTTCTTCACCCTTTTCCACTTCTCCATTAAACATAGGAGGTTTTATCTTTCTAAATTATTTAGAGATTTCTTCATAGTGTTTATATTTCCTCTTTCTAGGACCACTGTCTCTATCAATACTTTCACTAGAGTATTTATACTTTTCTTTGTGTGACCTTACTTTAATTCCTGAAGAAGATTTACTTTCACTATAAACAAAAATTAATTTCTTACCTTTACATTTGTATGACATTGTTCCAGATTTAGTTTCATGCTCCTTTGTTTTATCTTTGCCTCCATTGTGTATTTTATCTAGTAATATATTATTTAGTTCCTACCAAGATCTTAAAATTATTTCGTTATCTTCCTTTACAGTTTGTAATTTAGCTCTTAAATATTTTACAGTTGGAAGCAATTCAGAGGGTTGATTATTTAATTCCACATATATGTTATTTGGATTATTATGATGGGATCCATCTTCTACAGATGCTTCTACTCCTTCCATTTCCTGCAAAATAAAAATTTATATTTCTGTACAAACATAATTTAAAAAATAATCAGTATTTTTGTTTTCCTGTTTTGTAAGCGGGTTGAGCCAATCTCTAGGTCTAGTGTTTGGAAAATCGCCCTGATACCACATGTAACATCTCCAAATTTCATAAATAAAAAATTTAATAGAAGGTGTAAATGTAAATACATAATGTAAACAATCCATACTAATCTATAACTTGCGCTTAGTGTTTTATCCTTTGAACGTAATGAATTAATTACAACAAACGTTACCTATAAAACACATCATTAAACTGAACTAGTTTCCTTGTTGTAAAAGATGGTTGTACGTATTTATCCACAGTTAGGGTTTGTGTGACTGCCTTGTTATGTTTTTTTATTACTTGTTAGTCCTATCAATATGCTAGGAGGATGGGTTTACAGGTCTTATTTATTTTCTTGGCTAATACAAAACCTATTTTAACTTTTGTAGGTGCTTTGTGGAGAGTTCGCCTTGTCTTGAGACATCAAACAAGCTTAGTTAAGACCCCAAAAGGGGACCCTAGCCATTCGAAGTAATATCAACCCTTACACTATCTAGACATTGCTACTTTGTTATAAACATTAGAACAAGTCAAGTTATAAAATTTACATGGAAAAAAGGGAAAAAGGTTCATCAATGGTTTTGGACTATAGGATTTAAGGAAATATTAAAAACCATGTGGCATTTAAGGAGCCCATGTGAAGGCTTATGACCTTCCATCTAGAGAGAACTTACATGCCTCGAAAAACCCTAAGGGTTTAGTTTTCTCTTGCAACGCGTTAATTTTTTTATGCATGGTGAAACTCTACCTTTGCACTGTGTAGTTTACAGTGACAAAACCAAATCTCTTGGCCTTCGTCTCTTGGATTCTCCTGGCCTTCGACACACCCAAACCCTACAAATTGCACCAGCAAGTTTTATGACAGTTTGGCTCCTTGGTCTCATAATGTTTGTTCTTCTCTCGGCGCTAGTTTGTGGGATGTTTTCATTATTATTTTAGGCCGTCATTGCCAACGTCTACTTTTGCGAAGGTAAGTCATTGCAGGTTGCATTAATGGATTTTGTTGTTTTTAAAATATATTTCTTTAAATCCTATGTTTGACCTATGCATTGTTTGCTTGCAAGAAGTTACGGACAAGGTTGTTGCGCTGGAAAGGAACCATCTTCGTGGAGGCCGAAACATGGTCTGATAAGACCTAATACCCTGCATCCCATGCTCTATGTGGCTCTATGGATTGGCCAATGTTCTCAAGGGTTGGAATCATTATGCGTTTTCTTTACATTGAAGTGGTAAACCCTCTTGTGGTTCTGCGCTATGGCATTTTACAGTTTTTTTTCTTTAACAAGGTCCCCCTGAGACCCTAGAATCCAAAGGGAACTATAATGTAATAGAGTCTTTTTTAGTCTTTTGTAGACTCAAGCTCATACAGATCTTGTAAATAAAAATGCTTAAGGTTTTCTAGAACCAAATCATCGAGGTTTATGACCTTGCAAATTTACTTCTTTTTTGTTGTAATACAATAGTTTAATTCTCTTTATAACATGTTGTTCTTTGGCTACATTTTTGGCATTATGGTTTTATTACTATACTTTGTAAAGATGGGCCCATGAGGCTTCTCTAATGTTGAGTTTTTTAAAAATGTTTATGTAGTTTCTTATATAATCTTTGTCGAATTCTAACAATTTTTTTGGTTATCGTTAATATTCATTTCATATATTGTTGGTTGGTTTTAAGTCAACTAAAATTTTTATGACATGCAACTTCAAGGTTTAGACTTGTCAAACACCATTCTTGATTTAATGTTTTGGTGCCCTTTGGGGTATTTACTGTATTTTTGGTTTTGAATATTTAGGGTCATGAGGCCACTATTATATATATATATATATATATATATATATATTGGTTTGAGCCGTAAGGATTCTATGTTTCTCTAGAATGCGTAAACTATAATCGTTGAAGTTTACTTGTATGTTTATCGTTTAGATTTGTTGAAATAAAACCATTATAAAAATACCCTTACACTTTTGAAGCCATGACCTAAAAGTTAAAGAACTGGGTCCAAATTTATAGCATTATATTAATGTTTAAATCTGAGAATTCATCAACTGTTGAAAAGAGATATTATAATGGTTATTGTTTTACTTGTAAACATGGCTTCTCCTAATTCTATCCAAAAGTACGTTGGATAGATTTTAATTAATGTCTTTTGTATAAAGGTATATAATTTTTAAGTGTAACAACTTACCTTGTCGTTTGTAAAAATTATAATAGCCTTTTAGTACTGGATAATATTAGTAAGGACTTATAATTGTAACTCTGTCCCTAAATGTCTTTATTAGATAGAGTACTTGTAATTTCTACAAATTACAAATACTGTACTATCCTAAATAAGCCTATCAGCTAATAATATGTGATAAGAGTTGATTTGTTGAAGGTTTTGAACTCTGATTGGAAAACTTGGTAACTTAACTGGTTCTTAGAATTATCGTACAGTAAAAACTAGATGAGTCGATTTCAAGGTTTACTTCACAATAATTAAAGTTAATATATGAATGTAAATGCGATGAAGCTTTAAGAAAAATAATAATATAAACTCATAAAACTGATTGTGATATTATATGTAAAGATTAACATATTTTCTCTTACACAATACTGACGATAATCTACAGTGTGCCCATAAACGTTTTGAAAATAAAAACTGTCGTATTCCTTATACAAAATTTCATTGAAAAATAAGATCTTCCTAACCTATTCTAAGTCAGTAATAATTACTAGTTCAAAGAACCTCTTAGCATTCATAAATCCTTCAAATATATAAATATGAAATAACTTCACAGGTAATCAACAAAACATCTTAGAACCTGGATAATTGTAGAAGGGGGACAAACACCCAAAGAAGACCATTCCTCCCAACTGTCTCCTAAAAGCAACCAAGATCACTTGCTTTAGGACCCTCGAGCATGTTCAATGAACCACCAAGATGAAGAGGTTGTGTAACAGACCACACAGAGATTTTTGCAACTTAGCAAGCTCACTGGCAAAATTAACTCTCAACAATTTCACTTTAGCTATCCCCTCATCGAATTCCTCTTGTGTGCCTTAATTTTCAATTTCTAGCAATTCACAAGGATCTAATCACTTGGAATAGAAAGTAATGAGCCTCTTTCTCAATTTGATGGTATTTATAAGATTTCCTAGGTATTTGGGCTAGTTTTGTAATTAAATGAGCCACCTGATCAAATTCTCTTCTTAGGGAACATGACCACAATCTTAGGGATTTTTCCTCCTGCAACAGCTAGAAAGTGAAATGCTAGTGCTACCACTTGTCATTTGTCCTTTTATAGCTGCTCATTCCTCCTAGTGTGTCAGTGAACACTCTTCAACAATGTTGTTTGGATATGCGTCTCTTCTTTTAATTATTTATTCACTTAGAGTCATCCTTGATCATCCTTGGTTATAAAACATTTACAATAGTTTCTAACATAATGTTTTTTTTTCTAAATAAATAAAAATACTTATTTTCCAGTTCTAGATGGGTTACAATTGTACACCACTAAATTATGTATACAAAATTAAGGTCATTATACTTTCACTACAAATATATTGTATAGATAGTTCTGGTCATTGAATAACCATGTGAATATAGTTGGCACTAGTGAATCCATTTGAGGAGGGTGAGAGACTGATCCTGGTTAGTGTTTCAACCATCAGAGATGGCGTTTTTGGTCCTATTGCAGGAAACTGTGGTCTGCTGGCTTAACCTTTAGCAATAATAGACCCTATTCCTGACGTTTGCTGTGATGTTTTGTCTCTAACATGTTTTACTTATTTATAGTTTTCACTCTACCACCTTTCTTGGAGGCTCTTGGAGGCACGTCGTTTCTATCTCTTGGACTTTGGGTATCTGTTTTTCTGTTTCGTCACCTTTATTGAAGGACTTCATGTACATATCCATCATTGAGCACATCACATACTGTGACTCGGTGGTTTCAGTTGTGAGATTCTCGTCTGGCGAACACCCCAACATCAGTATTCTCCAGCATTTCAGGTACTTCTCTCATTGGCAGTTTTTAATAACTATTTATGTTATGGGTTTCTAGGATGGTTTTTGAAACGTCTATTTTTTGGGGTTTTTTGTCATCCTATGGATGTTGTTTTCCCCACATGGAGTCCACCCTCTATCTGCAGAGGGTTAGTACCAACCATGTAAAAATAAGTGGGAATTTGGGTGGTTTCTGTTGTTCAGCTTCTTAGGGGCTCTCTCTTGTTTATTGAACAGGTTTTTGCATGTTTCTCATTGAATTCTGTTAAAACCCTAACCCTGTACCCTGTCTCTAAAGATTCCTTCACCGGTTTTTCCATCGGGGGTCTTTACAATTTATTTTGTTTGTTTTCATTGATTTTGAAGAGGTATTTTGACGATGTCTGCAATGTATAGACCAGTTACTTCCTCTGATGGAGGTGCAGCAGTAAACCCTTCCCGGAATCACTCTTCCTTCTAGTCTTCCTGTAATACAAAAGCCTTAAAATTCCACGACTCTAAGTGCAATTATGTGTTAGTCCGTGACATTTATTTTAGCAAGGTTGAGTTGCTATGTTGCAGAGCCCTCATTGGTAGGTTGGAATATTGTTATATGACCAAGGATGAGTGGATAGATTGGGCGGCTATCCACTAGAAACCCCTTATTCACTATGTACCTACCATCAGTTTGCTTTCCAATAAGTGGCTTGTCTTTGTTTCCATCGAGGAAAAGGATGCCATCTGCATTCTGAATACTCTCTGGACCATTCAAAATGGATCCTTGGTATTAAGTCACTAGCATACTGGTTTTGACCCCCACTGGGAAAGGGTCATTAAGCATCATCCTTGGGTCCTTCTTCCCACCCTACCTTTCCCACTATGGAACAAAGAGTTTCTTACTGGCCTGACAAACTCCCTTGGGCACTTTGTGGCCTTAGAAAAGGATTTCCACCTTATTTTTGATAAATGCGGTGGCTAAAGTTCTCAATGTGAATTGGATATATCTAAGGGTTTATTGGCTGATATTGATATTATTAGTGGTGATCATTTCATTAGTTAGAGGCTAGATTATCTCCATATGCCTTTTAGGTGCAACTACTATCACGATACCGGTCACCTTCGAAATTCCTGCTTCTCCATGGTGTTCCTATCCCTTATGGTTTTGACCAGAGTCCCACACCTACTTCTTTATCCCTTACTTCCCACCCCTCTCTTTCTTTGGATCGTCCTTCACCCTCACCAGTGGGCCAATATGTTTCCTCCTCTCTCGCCAACTATGATGGAATTACAAAAGGTGAACTGATGTATATTGAGGATGTGGATACCTGCTCATGCTTCTCTCGACCTATTAGATCGAAGGTCTCTCCTTTTTCTTACCCAATAATGAAGAATATTAATCCTCATACCTCTAATCCTTTTCCAAAACTCACCTCTCCTCAGACTTCTCACCAACCCTTTTAATCTAAAGGCCCTCCACCCTACACTCTAGAACACTTTCCCTCTCTCCCTAAGTCCATCCCTGCACCTACTTTTCCCCCTCCCTACAATACTCCCTCTCTTTGTGTCCCTTATTCCCCCATCCCTAGGGGATCCCCTACCTTCCTAGACCCTTCACTCCTTAAATCCCTCTCCATCTTTATTGTTAAATCTCTAGTCTCCCCCTCTACTCTTCCTTTGGAATCAATTCAATTTGAGAATGTGACAATTCGAAAGTCTAAAAAGACCATTCCTTATGATCCTGGGGCTTCTGGTCTTTACACTCCACTCTCTATTAGGTTGAAGGAAGTTTCTAGATCACCTCAGACTTCCCAAGTCAATTCCCCATAGGTACTTAGAGCATGTACACCTAACAATTCTATTACCCCATGAAAATTCTTTCCATGAACATCCAAGGTTTTGGGGGGATTACCAAAGAAAAAGCCCTCTACTCTTTATTTAATTCCTTAAACCCTAACATGATTCTCATACAAGAAACTATGTGTAGTTTCTCCTAGGCACTCCTCCTATTCTGCAATCTCAAACCAGGTTGGGAATTCTGTGCATTAGACTCTTGTGGCCTCTCTGGAGGACTCCTTTTGAGCTAGAACCCTCACCTGATCCGGTGCAAAGCTTTCACCTCATATGCTGGTATTCTATCATTAACTGTTATGGTCCCTATTTTCATAGACTTGATTTCTAGAACAAGGTTTTGACTGGTGGTCTTTTGGATTTTCCCAATATTCTCCTTGTAGGGGATTTAAAGTTTACTCTCTCTTCTTCTGAAGTTTGGGGACCAAAAGCTCGACCTAATTCTTTGTCTTGTTTTTTATCTCAGCTCTTAACCTGCAATAATTTGATTTACCTTAATCTTTGTTCTCCTAGTCCCACTTGAAGAAAAGGACGCTCGAGGGAGGAGGGTATAAGAAAACAACTTGACCATTTTTTGGTATCTAACGAGCTTCTTCCAATCCTCTCTATTTATCGTACTTGTGCAACACCTTCAAAAGTTTCTGACCACTTTCTGATTTTATTGGAATGGGACACTCAACTCACATCACTCTGCTACCCATTCAAGTTTTACAGGACATGGATCGTGGAGGATGATTTTGCCTCACTTGTCATCTCCTCCTGGAATGCTTCTTTTCGCCTCTGTCCCTGTGATCATCTGGAGCACTTTCTCACAAGCTCAAAACACTTAAAGATTCTGTCAAATCCTGGGAAATTAATAAGAAACGTACTAGGAAACTTGAGATGTTGGACATTAACTCTGGGATTATGTCTCTCCTTCAGAAGGCCTCAGGGATCCTTACTGTTTCTGACTCCGATAGGCTGGCTTCTCTAAAAATTAAAAAGGACTATTATCTGGCACAGGAGGTGTTAACTTTGAAACTTAAAAGCAAAGCTTTATGGATCTGTGAAGGTGATGCCAATAATAAAATTTTCCATTCCTTTTCCTCTCCAAGGAGGAATTCAAAGACTATTTGGTCTCTCAAAGATTGTGAGGGAAACCTAGATTCGAATGATGCTCCTCTTAAACGGTTGGGTCTACAGCATTTTGCAGAACTCTTTAAGGATGATGGAAGTACCAATATTGTAGATCAACTAAAAGTGATTAAACTCTCCCCTTCCTATGTTCAGGAGATGGATAAGGACTGCTTTCTCTCTGCTATTACTCTCTCTAAAGTAGCAGTTGTCTTGAAGGGATTTAAAAAAGATAAAAGCCCTATACCAGATGGATGGCCTGTAGAATTCTTCCTAGCTTTTTTTGATCTGGTGGGTGAATATTTACTCAATGCTGTTGAACATGCTAGACTTGAGGGTGGAGTCACAAAATATATCAAATCTACTTTTCTCACATTGATCCCCAAATGTGAGAATACTCTCACCTTTGTTGACTTCCTTCCCATCTCTCTTTGTAATTTAGTCTACAAGTTCATATAAAAAATTGCAGCACTTTGTCTTAAACCAGTCTTAGACAAGGCTATTTCTGCACAACACTTTGGGTTTCTCAAGGATAGACAAATTACCGAACTTGTTGGAATTACCTAGGAGATCCTTCACACTATTTAGACTAAAAATTTGAAGGTTATGGTACTTAAACTCAATCTTGTTAAAGCTTTTGATAGAGTGAACTAGAATTTCCTGAGACTTGTCCTTTTGCAGATTGGTATCCCTCTAGATGGTGTTAATTGGAACATGGGGTGTGTGTGCACTTCAAACTTTGTAGTCCTCATAAATTGTACACCTTCAAATTTATTCCCTGCTTCTCAAGGGATCTGTTGGGGCTATCCTTTGTCTCCTCTCATATTCATCTTGGTCATTGAAATCCTTAGGATCATTATCTTGGATTCCCAGAGGAAGGGCCATATTAAAGGGATTCAGATCTCGCCCAATCTGTCTATCACACACCTATTTTTTGTTGATGATGTTATTTTATTTGTTCTTGGTATTGTTGATGAATGGAAAGCGTATAAAGAGGCCCCAAATCTCTTCTGTTCAACCACTGGTATGATTGTCAGTATTGAGAGGTCCTCCTTCTTATTCAATGATGTAGATGAGAAAACTAGGCTTCACATCTCTTCCTTACTCCCTTTTAAAATGGACCCCATAACTACACGCTTCAAGTACTTGGGATACCGTCTCAAGCCCTTGGGGTATCAATCTATAGACTAGATATGGCTAGTCTCTATGTTTGAAAAAAGGATCACCTATAGACTCCTTTCACTTGGAGGTAGAGTTATCTACCATCAAATTTGTTCTCACTTGTCTTGTTATTTATTGGTTTGCTTTGGCACGAATTCCCAAGTCCATGTTGAACTCTATTATGCGATGCATATACTCATTTCTGTGGGGAAGCTCTGATGGTAAGTAGAGATTACACCTTATTGATTGGAAATCTCTTGCAGCTCCATATGAATATGGAGGATGGAATATTAAACACCTTGATTGGTTCAAGACTTCTCTCAGAATCAAAAGTTTGTGGTTGTTATTAAAAGGAAAGGGTATATGGAGTCAAATGATTGCTCATAAATACCTTAAAGACATAAGTGTAGATTCCTGGATCCTGTCTCAGAACTTTCCTGTAACCGGCACTTCATATATTTGGAACAATTTTATAAGGCATTGTCATGGATTACTTGCAAACTTGGATGGAAAGTGGGGAATGGGATTATTATGGGCCGGGAATTGATCCCATTGCAGGACTAAATCCCCCCTGTCTCCTTCCCAAGGGCCTTAGAGAGTATCTTTGTGATTTTTGGATCACATAACTTGCACAGGCACAGAACCTCGAATATGGGACTAACAGTCTTGAATTCTGGTATACTGCAACAAAATTGAATTTGGGAGGTTTATGGAATGAACTTTGGACTGAATATGTTAAAGGATTATATCATGAGGAATTAAGATTAAGAATGTAGAGGGAAATCTCCTCTGGCTACATAATCCGAAGAATGGTATGGTTACATTTAAGATGGCTTATGATCTTATTGTGTCACCTAACTTGCCGCTTGCTCAGCATAGTATTTACTCATAGATGTGACACTTAAACATTCCTTAGAAAATAAAATGCTTTATTTGGCTTGTCATTGAATATAAAATCAATACCCGGCATAACCTTTTAAAAAAAGGTTGGAATGGATCCAATAGGTGTTGTCTATGCAAATGCAACATTGAATCTGTCGGGCATCTTTTTGTTGATTGTACATTTGCACGCTCGACCATCAGCTTTCTTTGCATGTATTATAATTGCTCACTGACCTAGACTGATATTTCTGTGCTGGAAAATATTGAAAATTGGCTCCAAAGAACTGGTGAACTTCTCTACCTCCCCTTCGTTTTCATTTGGAACTTGTGGAAGACTTGGAATAGCTATATTGTTTAGGACAAAAAACCTGAGGTAAATAGATTGGGTCTCATTATTATGCAAAATGTTTCTTCCTAACCTGTGCCACATAGAAGAAAACTCTTGTCCTCATATACCCTACAGGATTATTTGATGGTGTTGCTCCTAATTATAATGGGGGTGCTCGCATTTTATTATTGATTAGTCACTCACATTATTTCAACATCAAGATGGGTTGTGTTAAAAGTACCAACACAAGAGAAAAGCTTATGGCCCTTTGGGCGCTACTGTATTTCTCCAAAGAAATTGGGCTCCCTATGATGCATATATTTGGAGACTCATCCGTCATTATTAACTGGGCAAAAGGCATCTCTACTCTCACTACTCTAGACTTGGAGGCTTAGTGTGAGAACATCAAAGAGCTTACAACACTCTTCACTACTATTGATTACCAACATGTCTACAGAGATCAGCTATTTTGATTGAGCTTATGCTCCTTTTGGCCTATTCTTATAGTTTCATTGATTATGGCAGATACTTTCATGTATGGTGTACATTTTAGATAAATGTTGAAATTCACTTCTGTGTGATAGTATTTAGTCACATCCCCGAGCCCTTCCATGGATAACATTTCTGGGTTTTGTGTATCTTCCCTTGGGACATCGTGGGATAGTCATCCCACTTTTGGTGTGGATGTTGTGAAGAGTGACTGTATTGTATATGGACTGTTATGGTCTTTTGGACTCTGCTTGTGCTTGATACATTTATCATGCTGATGTAACTTGTTACCTTTGATTCACATTGAATATCAAGGAACTGCTATTTTTCTTTTGGAAAAAAAAAGATAGTTCCAGTCATTATACTTTCACTACAAATATTTTGGTTATTTCCCTAGGATTCGAGGTTCAATGCAAAATATATGTGCCCTGACAATATAAATGAACTGTAAATGTTTTTTCCTTTCCTTTGTTTGTGCCGAGAAACAGAAAGGGAGAATTGGTTTTTTTATGGGTTTCTGTTCGCTATGCGGAAGCCATCTGCAAGTAAATTTCTAGAAAGTGTGTCGCCATTATAATAGAAGTGAAAAATATCTATTCAATTGACCACAAAACAAGAAAATACACATAAATTATAGAGTCAGGGTGCTTTACGAAACCCTGCCAGAGCACAGTTTGTGGGAGAATTTCAACAAAACGTTGCCGGTTGTCACAATTGATTTGTAAGCTAAGTAGTAATATTGCAATTTATGATAGTAAACTTTCTTTCACAGTAATTGACGTAATTTTAATATTGTATCAATATTTTAGTCTTAGTTTTAAATCCGTTTTAGCCTAAACTATTTTTGGTTCTATTAATATAAAAAATTATTAATATATAAGTTTAAAATGAATTATTCTTATATATTTTTAGTTTTGTTAATTTTCTTATTGTAATTAAATAATTTTAAAAATTATGAAAAAGTATAATTTTTTGAGTTACTATATATATTCAGTTACTATGATGAGCATTATTCATATTTTAGTAAATTAAATTCATTTTTTATTTAATAAAAAAATAAAGATATTATGACATAATCACCTACATTTATATATTATGACAAAATGGCCTGCATTTTGACTATTTTGTTCCAACATTAAGCTCTTTACCAAAATGACACTTTATTAGAAAGTTGGCATGTTCAGCTACTAAGTTCGCTTGGATATATTTCCCCACAAGATTAACATAATGTCAAAGTGAACATGTATTGAATCCTGGTGAGTTTATTTTCATTGTATAAGGTGTCACATAGAATATGTGGAAAAAAACTCATTTTTCATGTAATTTTCTCTTGCTCCAATATTCTATTATGTTACCAATGTGTAATTGAAAATGTCAATACATGTATAGATGCCAATATGCATCAAGTTGATATGCTTTGCGATGGATCCATGCATAGTAGTCAATAGTAGCTTATTGAATTACCTCTGCAATTAGCTATGCCAAACAAATAACTTTTTTTACCTGTCTTTTTCTATTTCATATACTTTTATTGATGTTTTATTGATTATTGGATACAGGTGCTGCATTTACTCGATGGCCTTTGTATTCACCTAACCGTTGTGTATCCTTTTACAACTCCTAGGTCATTTGTAGAGCTGGCAAATTAGACAATAACTTGTAGTGCAAATATGTCACAGCTAGCGCATCATGAACAAGGAAAAAGGTGCACCTATAATTTCATGTTTATGACTATTTGCTTAATTATTGAACCCACAAAAAAAACAACAGACAATAGCATGATGTAGTTTAAAAACATGCTATGTTTTGATGCTTATGGATTGTTTTCATTGCTATTTGTTTAAGAACTAGGTAGTTAACAACACCGTCAACTTCTATCTTCCAGCTATGTTGAGGAACAAGTGGAAAAGTCTTTGAAGGAGATGTGGTTAGCTTATATGGCCTTGCACAATCTAAAAATGCAACGCTAACAAGTAAGATGTAACGATTGCATGCATATCTAATTGATAAAGAGGAACAAGTAAGGTGTAACGATTTCATGCATATCTAGTTGATAAAGAGGGTTGAATGACCATATTACAAATGATCTCATTTCTTGACACTTTGATTTCTTTAATCCTGGTAATAGCATCCGAATCTCAAACTTTGCAATAAGATAGAAACAAGAATATGAAACATGAGATGTAAACTATTGTATTCAAGTGGATCACCAGACAACTGTAGAAGCAATACCTCAATTTTGTCAACAACGAAGACTAGCTTCAAATACATTATACAACTATACATGCAATCTGCAACTCAACAAATTTGTGCCCCGTGGGAAGTATTACAACACTAGTGATTTTTTGTCATCGTAATCACACAAAATATGAGTTGCTTATCAAAACTAAAAGACCAATAGGAGACACTGTAACTGCATATGTTTATCCACCATTAAAGGAATTATTTATTTCTATTAGTAGTATTCAAATATCATTCACATCTCACTTATATTCCATTTTTTTTCCTGACATCTTTGCAAATTTTTCTAGGTGCAACTCAATGAAAAATTTGGTAATCTTTATTCAAAGCTAGAACAACAATTGTTATCAAGAAAAGTGCCAATGTATTTTTTCAAGAATATTGTCATGACTGGAAAAAAAATGCCAAATGTCGTATTTTTCACATGCAACATTTGTTGATATGCTAAATGATAGATTTGCACAGACACATTTGATTTTTGCTTTGAATTCAAATATAGAGGAAAGGATCTATACTTCTTTTCTCATTTATGTTGTCTGTCATATGTTAAAATCAACTTCATCCTCTTGCCTTCTTTGCAATAGCCTAACGAAACTGTGCATGTCGTTGCTAGAAGTTAGTGAAAACAAGTAGCGGAGAAATAAACATGTATGAAAATTGGTGGAATAGATTTTGGTATAGATATAAATTCTTGTGCTAGCTTAAAAAATAAACAATAAATAAATAAATAGTTAGTTGAACCAGCTATGACAGATAGAGTACGAAATTCATAAACATTAATATTATGAACTTTCCTTCTATTGCCGTCCACTGATAGTCTTAGGTTTAGGATTTGACTGTACTCTAGGAAATGCCATTGGCAAGGTTTCTTATGCAGATTGGATATATATAAAAGTTTATGTTCTTGCATATTTCTAAACTTGTTAATTTCCTACTTTTAATTGTTTGTTATTAATCCGCAACAACATCCAATAACACGTTGTGTTGAATCAAGTTTGAGCATAGTTACATGTTTATGAAATTTCTACTTTGTATATGCAATTATTTAATATGAATCTCCATGCTACAGGTCCAAGGAAATTTGAAAGAAAAATTTTCCTTCACAATGCCATTTTAAAGAGTTTGTGATACATGCAATCGTCCCATGGCAGTTACCTTAGCTGAATGTGCAAGTTGCAAACACAACATGTCAATCATATATCAACATTTTCTGTGTGGTGGAAACAAGAAATGGAGCAATTGATTATACCCTAAATATGGCATTGGTTGAATATTATTTTCCAGCAATCACAATGATCACTTACAACACCTTTGTGCACAACATCTGAGATGCAGTTTAACAGCTACGTAATTTTGCAACACATGCTAGTTTTACACTGACAGGAACTAATGCCATTGCTCATATCCAAGTTTCTTGACGATTGAAGATGCATTGATCTATTGTGACAGTTCTATACATCATAGTCTTATCAACAAATAAAAAAGCCACAAAAAAAAATGTGAAATGGTTCAACATATTAGTCCAATCCAATTTGCACTTTTTAGGAAAAAAACTCTTGCAAATTGCTCTATTGTTTTGCTTTATTTTTGCGTTGAACCAGACCTTGTTCTATAGAACTATAATTTATATAAAACTATATCTGTATCGGTTCCTACCTTTCTATGTACTTGAACATGGATATGAACATGGATACAAAGTGCAATTGTCTCTATCTGCACATTTGCATGCTATGCATTGCCTGAGAAACATTTTTATTGATAAAGAAAGTAATGGCTTAGCTATAGAAATTTTTACTTTGTTTTCTTGTCAACAAAACAAATAGATAGACATAATTTTTAAGACTTTAAATTGATTTATTAAATATATATGATCAACTGAGTTTAATGAATACCTTGATGTTGTTACTAGTAAATATTGTTGAATATCTCGTTGTCTCCTCATTTAAAAAAAAAATGTTATTTGATTTGAATAGCAATAGTTTGCATATCTTGACATTTGGATTTTTTTGTGTTACAATTTTTTGAACATATTTATTAAAATATAATAAGAGCTCATGAAATTGTAAATCTTAAAAAAAAAAGGCTTTTATTTTCCTTTAGAATCTGCGACGATATTAGCTTCAGTTGGTTTAGCCTAAGTTGAATTTGATTCATACAATAAAGTTCCTTTCTCAAGCTTGGTCATTGAAATGCATTTCATAAAAATTTGGTGTTTCTATTAGTGATAGTACTACATAATGTTATTGACTATTTAATTGTGTCCATGTTAAGATGTATTCAGTCTAGATAGTGATGGTCTGAATATGTTAAAACTTGCTAGTAGATAGTTTCTAGATAAAAAGGCTTAATCATGTCATACCATATTTCAATAGACACACATGGTGCCCTTTTGATCATTGCAGTTATCACTTATAGGGCTACAGACATGTAGAATGATAATCACAATAAGTTATATACATTATTTATGGAGAAAGGAAAAGTTCATGGTTTAAACAATTGCTTTAGTTTTTGTTGCACGACATTCCAGTGATTTGAATTTTTTGTTTTCACAAGGGTTGTCTTCTTCAAGGCATTTGTACCAGAAAGATTTTGTTGCTTGTAATGGTCTCATATTGTTATAATTTTAAATTCTTTTTTAATATTGTCTTGATCAAGCACTTTCTCGTGGATATTTTGAGTATTATATCGATAAAACTATGGTTCATATGGGGATTTTGAAAATGTGATTTTTGTTTGTAAGTGCATGACTATCAACTATACTAAATTGATACATCAGATCTCATATTGTTATAATTTTAAAAGTGTTTTAAATTATGTTGACAAACATATAGCTTTTTAGTGAATATTGTTGAAATAATGTAACTACAGCAGATATTCTATTGTACTTACTATTATATTATTGTTGTTCCTATTTTTTGAAGATGTTGTTCATCTAGTTAGGGATGTTATTGATGTAATTGGGTAGGTAAAGCCTTGAGGTAAAACCTCTATTGTAATTCAGATCAATAGTACCCACAAAAGAATTATTAAAATGTATCTTTGTGTCTCCCAAGGAAAGTCAGCCATGTTGGAGATGTGAAGTCGGCCCTGTTGGGTTAGTAGGACTCACAAATGATGTGTATAAATAGATGAGGTTTCTTCCTCATTTGGACACACATACAACTCAAGCAAGTTAGCTAGAGAGAGAAAGAGGATTCCATATGAAGGAGAAGAAGCAGTCTATCTTAGTCTTGTGGTCTTACACTGTATTTGGTTGGATTCTATGTGGAGGAATTTTTGTTGAGTTTTCTCCCCCATAAGGGTTTTCTAGGATAAACCTTTGTGTCTTTGGTATATTGTTGTGCTTGTCATTCTTTTTTTTATCTTCTTGTTATTGGGCATAAAAATTTTAAAAATGTAACATGGTATCAGAGCCAACCTGAAAGAAGACATTGTGCAATAGTTTCCTGCAATACAAGAAGATAGGGGTTTCTATTCTCGACATCTCCTTCATCAAATCAATTGGAAAAGAAGGATACATCAACTCTCCCAAGGAGGATGCATATTTCTGTGGTGGAATAATTTAATTCTGAAGATTTTCAATTTTTGACGTGTTGCTATTGCCGAGAGGAACTAGGGAATCATATTTTTCATGGTTCCATCTTCAGATTCAGGAAAAGAAAGATACAAACTAGCTCTCCTAGGAGAGATGAATGTTTTCCTCCAATCAGACTTGCAAGTGACCACAACTGAAAAATTAAGGCTTTCTTATCAAACCTCAGGTCATCGTGAAGCAAGTTCTACAAGCAGTCCTCAAATTGGTAAGGATTATCTTCCTTGTTTTCGTTTTAGGTTCTCAATCATTGAAGATGACAAACAACACCAAGCGTGACGAAAAGCTTAAAGGAGAATACAAGTTCAAAGCATGGAAGTACAAATTCATGCTCATCCTTGAAGAACATGACCTAGAAGGCTATGTCAACGATGCAGCCCCAAAAATTGAAGGAGATGAAGCAAAATCAAAGCATAAGAAGGATATAGTTAAGTCTAAGAGGATCATAGCTAAGTCTATCAAGGATCACTTGATTCATCAAGTATCCTGAAAGAAGACTCCAAAAGAAATGTTTGATGCACTAATCAATCTCTTTGAAGTAGAGAACATCAATAGAAGAATGAACTTGAGAAATCAACTCAAGGGAGTGATGATATAGAAGGTGAAAACTATGCAATCATACTTCACTAGAGTATCTCATATAAAAGAACAGTTGGAGGCTACTGAATACATGGTGAAAGAAGCATAAGTTGTAATGACCACCTTGAATGGTATCCCAAGGTATTGGAATATTTCATTAGAGGAATCTATGCTAGAATAAAGCTCACCAAGTTCAACAGACTTTGGGAATAATGTGTGCATGAATATAAGGAAGGATAGCTAACAAAGAAGAAAATCTAAATGATGACGAAGATCGATCCTTGGAAGCTCATGCAAAGAAAGGATCAAACAAGAGAGAGGTTTGTGATCAATCCCCCATAAGGAATCAAAAGTTTTAAAGGAACTCAACACCCAAAAGATACTTCTCATCATTTGAATGCTTCACATGGCATACGATGGGACACATTGCAATAAATTGTCCACTCAAATCATATCAGCTAGAGAATAGGTTATATTCCCACGTAGTTAAAGATGATGACCCATTTGAGTAAAATAACAATGAAGATGAAGACTCTTCTAAAGAATATGTTTTGATATCAGCTATTGTTGGATCAGTCTCACATGGAAGTAACACTTTGCTCGCAGATAGTCGAGCTTCCTGACATGTGACAGGTTATTAGGAGTCTTTTCATTGTCTTTTTCAGAAAGACTCTCTTTACAAAGTCAAGCTTGAAGATGACTATCAATATCCCATCAAAGGAATGGGAGAATCCTTTTACAAGTTGGACTCAGGAAATTCTATGAAGATGAAGGGGTTTATATGTCCCAATATTGAAAAAGAATCTACTTTTTATCTAATCCCTAAATAAGAAAGGTTCCAGAATTTCTTTTGTATATGGAAAAATTCCGATCTAGCCATAGGGAAAGACAATAGATGATGCAGTTACGATTAGTGAAGAAGAAGGAGGACTTTACAAGCTAAAGGAACACACATACTAAATTCTAATATAAAGTACCATCAACCTATGTGAACTATGGCATAGGAGACTTTCTCATGTGAAATACAAAGCACTACCAATTATGAGAAAGGTAGACAAATATTTACGAGAGATTCAAATCAATCATGAAGGAGTTTGCAAAGGATATTATCAAGGAAAGAATACCAAGAACCCATTTCCAAGCAGCAACGGTAAAGAAAAAGGGATCTTGGACATTGTTCATTCAGATATATGCGGTCCAATGTCAACCACGTCATTAAGAGGGTGTGCTTATTATGTTACTTTTATAGATGAATATTCCCGCAAGACTTGGATTTACTTCATGAATGAAAAAGGTGAAGTATTTGAAAGATTCAAAGAATTCAAGAATCTTGTAGAGAATTTCTCTAAAAAAGAAGATCAAGACCTTGAAATACCACAATGGATGAGAATTCACTTCAATAGAGTTCAAGTATATATGTGAAGAAGATGGGATTAAGAGGGATCTAGCACACCCTATAATCCTCGACAAAATGGAGTAGCAGGAAGAAAAAATAGAACTAGCATGGAAGCTGTGAAATCCATGATTCATGATCAAGACCTACACATGCACCTATGGGTGGAAGAAGATAGAACATCAATATATGTTTAGAACATAATATCTCATAGTTCCCTTGGGAACAAAACTCCAAAAAAATGTTTACTGGAGAGAAGCCCAAAGTCAGCCACCTGAAGATATTTCGTTATCTTGTATTTGTACATGTTCCCAAGGAGACAATATGAAAATTAGACCATTTAGGAAAGAAGGGAATATTTGTTGGATTTAGTGATTAGTCAAAATATTATAGAGTGTACATTCTAGGTTATCACTAGATCGAGATCAGTAGAGATGGTGTATTTAATGAAGATGCACCTTTTAGTAAGTCTAGAAAGAACCATGCAGATAAAGATCAAGAAGAAAAACATGAAGCCCCCAAAGTTGAAGAAGCTTGTAGAATGCTAGCCCACAATTTTAAACAAGAACATATACCAAAATACAATGACATGATAGAGCCCCAAAAGCTGATGGAGATATACCAAAGAGATGATCTCACAAAGGAGAAGACCAGCTTGGGCTCATGATGTCATTCAAAGTGGAGAAAAATATGGAGCTCCAAAAGGAATCAAGAGAGCCAAGAACTATTCCAGTTATGTGGCATTAATTTGTAATCTTGTTGATGCATAACCTACCTATTTTGATGAAGCTACATATAAGAAAGAGTCTATGGATGCAATGATTGAAGAATACCATTCCATCATAAAGAATGATGTTTGTGTTAGAACACGTCCGCAGAGAAATAATGGATATACAGTTAAATCATTAAACAAGATGCAAAACACAATAAACACATTACAAAGAGATACATATATAACATGCTTCATTCAAACGATGGCCCACGTCCACACAAAAATTTCTTGTCCTTTTATTACCGTCCAGAAAGATGAAGGGATACAACTTGCAGCAATACTGCTGCACTCCCTCTTCATGCTCTCACGGTCTCTCTCACACAATTACAGAGATTGTTTACAATACACTACACTACCACACCTTGCCATATTATAATGCTTTTATTTTATAGGGGAAATACCATGGGAAAATACTATGGTTAACCTAATACCATGGGTCCACAAAATTGTTGGCCAACAAACATCCCAAAAATTTCCCCTGAACCCTCTTTTTGGGGGCGCTTCCCTGAACCTCAAAGTGGGGGAATGAGTGTACAATTAACCTAGGGTACAAACAGGACTGGAGAATGTCTCTGGATCTTGAATATTATGCTCCAAAACCAACAATCTCCCACTTGGATATTGATCACAACAAATCCACCGCTGCTACACTTGCTAGACTATGCTCTGGACCTAGGACTTGGATTTTTTTTTTTTTTCACCTTCATGCTTGAAGGCCAACAGAAACCGAGCAGCAACTGAGGAACTCAGTTTCTCTCTGGTTACTCCCTTTGTCAACATGTATGCAGGATTCTGGCTAGTATGTATCTTTTCCAGTTTTAACAGTTCTTCATCTAGAACAGATCTTATGAAGTGGTAGTTGAGATGTATATGTTTAGTCTTTGAATGATAGGATGATTTCTTTGTAAGATGAATAACACTTTGGCTATCATTGTACAACCTGTTATTCTCCTGCTTCTTACCCAATTCCTCCATGAACCTTTGCAACCAAATCATCTCCTTACTAGCCTCTATAGTAGCAACATACTTTGCTTCTATTGTTGATAGTGCAACAACCTGTTGCAGTTTTGAAATCAAACTTATTGTTGTTCGACACATAGTAAACACATACCGTATGGTGCTCCACCTGATGTCTCACCTGCTCGTTTTCTTTGCATTTCCTCAATAAGAATAACACCAACAACATCATCAAACTTAAGAGTGTTTGAACTAGGGACATAGTTACTTACAGCCATCATCCAAGCTATATTTCCATCTTTCTAAAAATGAACACAAGATTAGAAGAGCCCTAACCTCATCATCAAAGTTCACTTTTACATAACTTAACTGATTGGTAAGTGTATTAAACTCATTTAAATTATCGACAACATATCCACCTTCCGACATATTCATATTAAATAAATTATTCATTAAAAATACCTTGTTGGAAGATGAGGTTATTTCGTAGAGCTTACCCAATGCACTCATCATGCCCTCTGTTATTTTTTCTTTCAAAATATTGAAAGCCATCGACGAAGCCAGGCATAGACATATTGTTCCCAATGCCTTTTTGTAAAGAACCTCCCATTCTTCATCCTTCATAGCCTCCGACTATTTTAATTTTCTTCCCAATGGCAGGTGCAGATCCTTCTGGTACAAATAGTCCTCCATTTTTATCTTCCATAATTGATATTTTTGGCCATTAAATTTCTTGACCCTAAACTTTCCTTCTTCCGCCATTTCTCCCACTCAGCCTAGGAACCCTTATTTCCTGCAAGTTTACCAGTCAAATAGACCTTTTGGCTCTGATACCAATTGTTAGAAAACAGGACCGCAAAGCAATAATAGATATACAATTAAATCATTAAACAAGATTCAAAACACATTAAACATATTATAGAGAGACACATATATAATGTGGTTCACCCAAATGATGGGCTAGGTCCACACAGAAATTGTCAGTCCTTTTATTATCGTCCAGAAAAATGAAGGGATACAACCTGCAAGAATATCGTTGCACTTCCTCTTCATGCTCTCACAGTCTCTCTCACACAATCGCATAGATTGTTTACAATACAATTCAATACCACACCCAACCGTATTACAATTCTTTTCTTTTATAGGGGAAATACCATGGGAAAATACTACGGTTAACCCAATACCATGGGTCCGCAAAACTATTGGCCACAAACATCCCAAAACTATTGGGGAACGAGTGTACAATACACATGGGGTGCAAACATGACTAAATAATATCTTTGGATCTGGAATATTAGGCTCCACAACCAACAGTTTGGGATGTAGTACCAAGAACAAGAGAGAAGTCATTTGTTTCTTCAAAGTGGATATGCAAGAAAAAATATTCAGCACACAGAAGTATTAAGAAGTACAAGGAAATATATGTAGCTCAATGATTTTCACAAAAAGAAGGAATTGACTATAAAGAAACTTTTGCACCAGTAGCAAGATGTACCTCAATCAGAACTGTCGTTACCTTGGTATCCAAGATGAAATGGAAGCTACACCAAATGGATGTAAAAACAACATTTCTAAATGGTGTGATAACATAAGAAGTATACATTGAACAACCGCTAGGTTTTGAAACCCATGACATAAATTCACATGAATGTAGATTGAAGAAGCCATTATATGGGTTAAAGAAAGCACTTAGAGCGTTGTATGGAATAATTGATGGATTTATGATGAGCTTGGGATTTACCAAAAGTAAAGCAGATTCCAACCTTTTCTATAAGGTTGTAAATGAAGGTATTGTGATTCTATTGTTATATGTTGATGATTTATTCTTAACATGTGAAGCTAAGTTTATTGATGAATGTAAGAAGAAGCTTGCTGCTGAATTTGAAATAAATATCTTGGCATGATGCACTATTTTCTCGGCCTTGAAATATGATAGTTCTCAAATGATATTTTTCTAAATCAAGGAAAATATGTTGTTGAGATCCTAAATAGATTTGGGATATTGTATTGCAAGGAAACGAACACTTTGATGGTGAGAAAATTGAAGTTGTTGAATCATGATTCCTTAGATACAATGGATGTTACATTATAATGATAGAGTATTGGCTCACTGATGTATCTAAAAAATACTAGACCATCTATATGTTTTACAGTAAAAACACTGAGTCTGTATATGGTGGATCCTTGACATGTTCACCTAGTTGCAGTGAAACATGTGATGAAGTACCTTAATCCCGTACATTGGATTGTGGCCTCAGATATGCATCCAATTAAGAGATTAGACTATATGGTTATACAGATTCATATTGGGATGGGAGAACTGATGACAAGAAGAGTACCTCAAAATGTTGTTTCAGTTTGGGATTATGTGTGATCTCATGGCTTAGCAAAAAGCATACTTGTGTTTATCTTAGTACAGTAGAGGTTGGATACATTGCCGCATGTTCAGCATACAGTGAAGTAGTTTGGATTTGCAAGTTTTTAATGTAATTTTTTAATATAGAGATGGATGTGCCTGATATCTACTGCGATAATCAGAGTTGCATAAAGCTGATAGAGAACCCCTTGTTTTATGACAATTAAAAACACATAGAGATAAAGTTCCATTATATTCAAGACATGGTGCAAAAGGGAGTTGTAAAACTCCAATATGATCCTACAGAGGAACAAGTGGTCAATGTATTGACTAAGCCTCTGTCTTTTGTAAAGTTTTAATACTTTCGAAACAAGATTGTTGTAGTCCGTAAGGACATCCCTTGAAAGAGGGAGTGATGCTATGGATGTGGTTGTGATTCATGTTGTAGTGGTGTGGAAGCTTAGTCTAGGATTGGTATGTCAGCTTGATAAGGCATGGTTGATCCCATTGGGACTATTATATCAGTGTTAATAAGGCTTACTTGATCCTAGGGGTATTAGTATGCCTAGTTAGGCTTGTTTGTCCCAAAAGGGTTAGTAAGAAAAAAAAGGATTATTTGTTCCCCACATAGATCGACATGTTTGGATAAGCTTGTTTGGTTTGAAAGGATTAGTAATCCAGATGAGGCTAGTTGGGTCTACAAGAGTTCCCACACATGATGCTGCTTCAAATGATTCCAACACTCTATGTTGATGATGTGGTTGTGGTCCCAACACTCTGTGCTAATGATGAGGTTGATGTGGTTTTGGTATCAACAATTTATGTTGTTGATGATGTTTATGTGGTTGTGGTCCCAACACTTTTTGTTGATGATGATGATGACGTGGTTATGTTCTGGGCACTCTGTGCTGATGATAATGATCATGTGGTTGTTGTTCCAACGTTTCGTTGCTGTTGTTGTTAACGAATTCTACAACATTGATATGATGGTGATTGATGATGATGATAATCTATTATCATTTTATGCTAATGATGATGATGTTGTTCCATGATCTCTATGTTAACTATGCAGATGACGATCTAGCATTTATTTGTTGTTGATGATGTTGTTTTAACACTAACATGATAATGATGTTGTTTCTAATGTTACAGATGATGATGGTGTTCTTGTATTTACATATTGATGTTGTAGATGATGATGATGTTCCACAATGATGATGTTTCACGATGATGTTCCATGATGATGATTTTTTGTGATGATGTTCCATGATGAAGATGATGCTTATGATGATATTGTTACAAAAATTCCTATGACATATAGATCCACTAGTCAGTTGTACATTTGTGGTTGTGGTTGTTGTTCTTGATTTAGAATACCTTTTTTGTTAAGAGGGAGAGTTGAAACAATGTAACTATGAAAGATACTCTATTGTACTTATTATTATATTATTGTTTTCCCTCTCTTCCAAAGATGTTGTTCCTCTTATTATGGATGTTATTGATGTACTTGGTCAGGTAAAGTCTTGAGGTCAAACCTTCGTTGCAAGTGTGGTCAATAGTGTACCCATAAAATAATTATTAAAATGTATCTTTGTGTCTCCTAAGGCAAGTGGACCCTATTGGAGAGGTGAATTTGGTCATGCTGGGTTATTAGGATTCACGTTTGATGTATATAAATAGATGAGGAGCCCTCCTCATTTGGACACACTTACAACTCAAGCAAGTTTGCTAGAGAGAGAAAGAGGAATCCATCTGGAGTAGAAGAAGTAGTTTAACTTAGACTTGTAGTCTTACATTGTATTTGGTTGGATTTTATATCGAGTTTTTTTCTTGGTTTTCTCCCCCGTGAGGGTTTTTTGAGATAAATCTTTGTGTCTTTTTTGTCTTACCTCGTTTTTCATTCTTTTAGTGATCTTCTTGTTATTGGGAATAAAACTTTTAAAAATCTAACAAATATTTTGCATATTATGTTGATAAAGCTATGGTTCCTATGGAAATTTTGAAACTGTTATTGTTTTTTGCAAGTGTTAGTTGCAAAGTTTTTCGTGAAATTGTTATATGAATATTTATTGATCCCATGCTTTGTTTTTCACAGGCTAGGGCATTGATATATTTTAACAATGGTAAAATTGGAATGCAAACAATATTTCCTTTACTAAGAAATTTCCTTGACTTAAGTTTTCTAGAATCCATCTATGCTCAATGTTGTTTTGAGTTTCCCGGACTACAACTGTGTTAATACAAATATTAGTTATTCACAAATTATTTTTCTTTTGCACAGAATCCTTGCTTTCTGCTAAATTTCCAATTCATAGGTGAAGGCAAATTGCATCCTACTCCTACCTTGCATTTTGCATTCATTGTAAAAAACAAAGGCTTAATTCACAAGACAAGCAAAGAAAATAAAGAAGACAAGAAACAAATACTTTGGCCACTAAAAAGGCATTCGAGCATGGTTCTAGGAATATGTGGTGGTCTATATTCTGCTTTTCAAATCGATCCTAGATTTCAAGATATTTCCATTTGAAATTGAATTCAGCTTGATCTATTATTTAATTTGTTTTGTTTCATGTTTTATTTTCCACCAAACAATGAGCATGACTCTGTTCAAATACTAATACCATTTTCAAAATGAGCAAGAAACATATTTTCTCTTTATCTTATATTTTCTGGTAATTGCACTTCATTCCCTTTGATATATCAAATTACCTACATATGCACATTACTATGTACCCATGCTTGTTGTAACGCTAAAATATATATTATTAAATTAACACCCTTTACACAATTTTTTTTATGCCTTTGCTTGTGACTTGCTATTACCAATTGCAACTTCATGTTGACATTTGCATTTGCACTATGCAAACTTTCTATGCTTAATCAAAATAAGTCTAGTGTTGCTGCATTTATCCTACTTCTATGTTTATTTGTATTTAAAATGTTGGATGTCATTTTCCTTTGTTACCTGACTTTTGCAACAAATCTAGTTTGGAAACAAAAATTATTGTGCTTGCAAAGCATAATTGCATAGAAATAAATTTTTACAGCCTCTTGCATCATGGATACAATACTAGACACAGATAATCAGAAAAGGTGCACACAATCTCATTTTTAAATACTTTTATCATCAATATAGTTGCATGAAAAAAAAATCCTGCTTCTTCCAATAATGCACAAAAAATGGCTAAATCGAAGACTACATACAAAATAGCCTATTTCTTTCAAGTTTTCTTCTCAAAGATTAACCACTTTTCTTTGTTGTTTTTTTAACCCCTTTTTTTGTCAAATTGATTTCATACTAAAAAAAAATCCAATGCAACCATCCATAATCATTCAACTGCATACAATGACATATAGCAACGTCTTTGAAGGAGACCTTTTAACAGTATATGGATGTATATGGATCTTCAAAAACCAACCCCAAGATTCCCTTATCAAGATAGAGATTAGACATGCATATTTAGTTGGCAGAGATGGAGACATGACAATTACAGTGGACATAAATAAAAACACGATAAAATGCTTTGTCATTTTCTTCTTTCCTAGAAAAAAACATTAGAATTACTAGTTTTGCACTGAAAAAAGGCCAATATGATCATGGCGACTCAAAAAAACCATTGTCAATACTAAAATTGAAATAATTGAACTAGTTTTCCAAATGCATAGCCTGCCTCTAGACATGACTATTAATGAACTCTTAATAATGAAAAAATGTTTTCCAATTGGTTCTATCGGAGCAATTGTTGTTGCATGTTACCAAAACACTAATCAATCTAATTTCTATATTAAAGATGGTGAAACAACAAACAATAATGCAAATGTATATATAAATGGTTTCCTCGATCCCTTTATTGTTTTTCCAAATTGCTTTTCAATTTCAACAACTTTGTTTTTATTATCTAAGATACTAATTATCTTGGACTATCTCTCATTGATGCAAATTTCTAATTTACTTGTTTTCCTTTCCTGCATTATAGCTATAGCTCAATTTGACACATATAAATATATATTTAAATGCAAATACAAGAACAATTGGCATCTGATGATATACCACTTTATCTGTTCAAGAACATAATTAGAAATTATTCAAAAAGAAACCATATGCTAAGGCCTTTAACGCCAACACTTATTGATCCTCTCAACTATGGCTATTCAAAATCTAGCTACATGCCATGATTTATGTCATTGTACAAAGATTTTGATTATGTGAATGTCTATGTTTTCTGTCACTTTCATAGATACAAGGAATTATCAAAATAAAAAATTTGTTTGCACCACCTTTTTGTCCAGTCCACTCCAAGTGCAAATAACCAATAGTTGATAATTGCTCCATTTGTGGATATTGCAAACTAAAAACAACAATTATTTATGAACATAGCATGGAATGTGTTTTGGAAACAGAAGATGGATTGATAGAATGCATTCTCCACAATCCATAGTTAAAATATTTTTTCCTAGAAGTAGCAAGTGTTTCATATGAAAGCTATACAAAGAAAATCTATTCAACAATATTCAATCTTCCAAAGTTCTTCCAACAAGGCCTTTTTACATTGGTAATAGACAACATAATCATTATCTTTATAAAGTTTTGAGCATTCATACAGAAATTGTAGGTTGTTTTCATACATGCCTTACTTATTTACTTTCAATTGAAATACATTTCTAAAATCTTGGTTTACATATCACCTCTTGCTTATTTAGCTTTAGAATTATATATGTTTAACACACGGGGCTCACTCAGTGCACTTGTTCCATAGCAAGAACATTGGCAAGATATTAAATAATATCCTTAATTTAATCAAATATTGAAAAATGCTTCCTAAAATTGTATTGTTGAACCCCCCACCGAATATACCTTTCCAATTAAGAAAACCCCTAGTTTCATTACATATTGTAGGTATCCATTTTTATCAACCCATTTTTAACACCCCCTTTATATCATATTATCAAGTTGTAACAATCAAGAGCCTTAGTGCATCTAAGTATAAGAAAACAAGATACTAAATAAAATAATAGTATAATGCTAATAAATGATCCCACTGACTGTAGGTGTGACTGATCAATTTGTAGCGTTGGATAGTGGAAGACATAACAAAACAGTAACGGGGAAGGAAATATGTGTAAAATGAAACCTAGTCAAGAAATCAATGTAACAAAGAATGTAAAGACTAATAGTCCAATAATTAGTGCAATGCTTAGACAAGAAGAGAATTTGTAGATGTTGCACACCATAGTTCTCTAGTCTACCAATTTTATATCATGTACATACAAATATTTCCATAGAGAGATCATGTTTTCTATAATCTTAATAATTAAACTTTATAAAAATGTAAAATTGAAACCCTTTCATGGATGGACTTTCATACATTTCATTGTATTTTATTTATTGAGACAATATGTGAACAAACACTTGATTTTTGCTAAGAACAAACTACACAAAATAAATAGTATTGATTCATGGGAAAAATCATGGTTAATTTTTCTTTAACATGCTTAGAAAACTTGAAACAATCCATTGACAAAAAGATAAGTCCTAATGAAATATTTCTTATCCATTGTGCTGACGTTCCTTTATTTTATTTGGTTATCTTGTATACAACCACTTTCTAAATTTAAGTTTACTTAACATTACATAAAACTCTATTCAACATAAATATAAAATAATTTAAAAATAATATGATAACAAAAATATCAAAAACATTCTATTTGACACACACACACACACACACACGACAAGCTAATATTAAAAAAAATATGCACTAGTAGAAAATGAGAAATTAATGACTAAAAAAATGACTAAAATCATGCTATAAACGACTATTTTTTAGTCGGTGACTAATAGTAGAAAATTTCCACTATCTTATAGTTAGTCGTATTTCACTAGTCATTAATAGCTTAACTTAGTAGTCATTGATTTAGTCATCGATAGCCAATGATTTAGTCATTGATTTAGTCATTGTTTTAGTCATTGATAGTAAATGATTTAGTCATTGATTTAGTCATGGATTTAGTCATTGATTTAGTCATTGATTTAGTCATTGATTTAGTCATTGATTTAGTTGTTGATTTAGTCACTAATTTAGTCACTGATTGCAACCATTAATGACCAAATATACGACTAAATAAACTACTAGATGTTAACATATTAATGACTAAGATAAATACAACCAAGATACGAGAAATTAGCTACTAATAGTCATATATATGTCAATTTAGTCATTTTTGTAGTCACAAATTTATGATAGGGCACGGAGGAATCGAACCACCAACCTCCTTCCTAATTATAGGCAGGCGCTCTACCATTGAGCTAGCACCCTTTAAGAAGTTTTTATTGCTTGACAATGATGATATTAAAACAAATTTATGATAGATATCAATCTACAAACTACATAATTATTGCTTTGAGGGACAGAGATTGGAAAGCTATCTTTAGAAAGTCCAACACAAACAATACCAGATGACACTGAAGCTGCATCTGTTCTTTCACTTCTTGCTATTTCAATGTGCCCACTGCCCAGCTTAGATGAACCCTTGTGTGTGTCAGAGGATGAATTCTTAAATAGACTTTTAAAACCTTCATGACTCCTACATTTCATAGTAGGATCAACTAAACTGGCATTCTTTCCATGGAAAGCTTCCCCAATGATATTTACACTTGAATTTAATTTTATATATGTTCCACTCATTGCATTAGGTTTGGCATCAATATGTTTTTTAGATATAAACGTTGATGACTTCCCACCCTTATTGACCAATAGCTTGCCATGATCAGAACTCAACCCTGATGCCACAACTTCCACCACCAAGGAAGGGATATTTAATGTTGGAGACACCGAAAGTGAATGAGATGAACTTATTTTAGGATTAGAGGAGCCCTGAACAGCTGGTATCCTCATACTAAATGATTTTTCCTGTGCAGCATGGGAGCCCCTGCAACAACCATTAATGTCTAAATATTACTAATTTCAAACAATATCTCTGCCATATAACATGAAAAATAGTAGAAACTTAGATAGCTTGTGTAAATAATCAAGCATCTATCAAAATACAAATAATATTCATAAATCTAAAATCCATGAGTAAGAATAAATGGATCCCAAATACCTTTCTAAAATCATGATCTGGCAACTTATCAACCAACTTTGCTCCAGCAGAAAAGAAACCCCTCCCCCTAAAGGGCTATATGGCACAATTCCAATACCCAGCTCCCTGTAATGAAAGTTTCAAGTTGAAATTTGAAATTAATACTATTAGGAAAGTGGCCACATGGTAAATATGAACTCCAATACCTCTACCTACAAGTAGGAATAATCTCATCCTCTACATCCCTAGTCCACGAGGACCACTCTAATTGAACTATTGTTATAGGATGAACAGCATGATCTCTTCAAATTGTTGATGTAGAAGCTTCAGAAAGTCCAATGTATTTTATTTTCCCTCCATCAACTAACTTCTTCATTTCTCCAATCTGTAATAGATACAAAAACAAGACATGGCTAGTTCAGTATATAAAATTGGAAATTAAAAGAGTACAACCCAGGAAGAAATACATCAATGAAAATATGAAAGTGACCATCAATGTGAAACTTTCTGTTGTAAAAAAGAAAAAACATCCATATCTAATCATGGTTCATATTTCCAATTTTGTAGTTGGTGTAAGAAGGGCAAGCAAAATATAGTTGCCAACACCTTGCCTTGAAGAATTTCAACTTTGTGTAGGGCCTAAAATATTAGGGCTGATGTGCAGGTTGAGTAAAACAATTACAAATGAGCTTTCAAGATAATTACCAGCATTCAGTATCAATCAAATATCTCTCCAATTATGAATGAACACTTAGTTTTCTCGGTTTTGAGCTCAGCGTTTACTAGAAGAAAATGCAGGAATGCCTTATACTTCCCATAGCCAAGCACGCATGTTATACAAGGAATAAGATCTGAGTAATCAACTGTCAAAATGGAACGAGAAAGGAATCTCAGCAGTATGCCAATGTTTCAAAAGCATGACCACAAAAGAAGCACCAAACTGTATTTTTCAGGTCTGCTCCAACCAATTGTCATCCCAAGTGAAAACTGGAAAAAGCCATCTATTGATTTCATCGTAGTTTTGTCAAATGAAATCCAAAAGAATAGGCAGACATATCAGAGCTAGGAGGATAACAATGTATTTGTCTTGTAATCAACAAAAATAACAAGTTAGCTCAGTTCACTTGCAATCTATAAGTACAGAGTTCCTGGTTGAAAGTTTAATAAGATCAAAATCAAAATGTAAGGATGTTAGTAGTTAGCCGTGAGAATAGGTCATGTCATGGGGTCATGCCGTGGATTATTTAAGTGAAATATTATTTGTTTTGGTCCTTTGTCCCTGTTACCACTCAGGATGAGCTTCTCAAAAAGTTCATCTCCATTGATTCAATGTCGATTGTTCATGGATTGAATCAATGGAGTTCAGAGCATTGTTTTTCTAACACTAAACTCGGCATGATCTTTGCTCAACCTAGATTATGGGTGTTGGAATCAAGCTAAAAGGTGAGCCTTAAAACGTCAATCCAAAATAAATATGTGAGAACCTGTACAACTGTAAAGCAGAGGGGTAAGGATCAATTGTATTTGTCTTCCATAAGTGGAAACTGTGGGATCTGTTGAAGCTCAAGCCTCAGTGAAGCTTCACATCTCATTGGGTGACCTCACGAATCATGAATTCCCCTAAGTAAATATCAGGACTGAAGCATTGCATCTGACCAGTTTAGGCACTGAAGTTGCCCAGAAGGACGTTGCCAAATTCAGAAAGTTGTGGGCTAGTAACAAGCTTCTATATATAGTTTCTTCAGTAGAGGTTTCCTTTACACTGAAACCCATATGAATCTTGCATGAAAGTTAGACCTGGAAATTGCTCATTGAGTAGGGAAACAACCCTGGATGAACTTTTTATCCCATGATGGATCCTCGACATGGACTAAGATCTAGGATCAACCTAGATTATGGGTGTTGGAATCAAGCTAAAAGGTGAGCCTTAAAGCGTGAATCCCAGATAAATATGTGAGAACCTGTACAACTATAAAGAAGAGGGGTAGGTGTCTATAAGGATCAATTGTATTTGCCTTCCATAAGTGGAAACTATGGGATCTGTTGAAGCTCGAGCCTCGGTGAAGCTTCACATCTCATTGGGTGACCTCATGAATCATGAATTCCCCTAAGTAAATATCATGACTGAAGCATTGCATCTGACTAGTTTAGGCACTGGAGTTGCCTAGATGGACATTTCCAAAGTCGGAGAATATACTTTGAGGAAGTGTGGGCTAGTAACAAGCTTCTATATATAGTTTCTTCAGTGGAGGTTTCCTTTACAGTGAAACCCATATGAATCTTGCATCAAAGTCAGACCTGGCAAATTCTCATTGAGTAGGGAAACAACCCTGGCTGAAATTTTTATCCCATGATGGAGCCTAGACATGGACTGAGATCTAGGATTAACGTTTAAAATAAATTAGTTTTTTTACATCAGTTTCATGAGTTTCTGTATCCATGAATCACATCACTGGAGGAACCAGAAAAATTAAAACGATCTGCCATAATTCCAAAGTGCAATTGAGCAATGGACTAAGGATCCACACCATATCATTGGGAGTAGGTGGACAAAACAGGCCAAGGCATGGGCCAATCCAGAGGAGTTAAATCTCTAAACCACATCCTGCCATTCTGGTTTAAATGCCCCTTTGTCTTGTCATCTTGCTTTGACTACCTCATCTCTGATTTCTTGAAATTCATCCTGTTGAAGTGGTTATATTTCATCCAAATAAAACTGGCAGGTTTGCTGTATAGTTTATTCTTTGACCTAAGGGCATACTACCTTCTCCTGTGATGATTTGAATCAAATAACCACGGAGAATTTGGAACCATCCTGGTTAAAGCAGGATCTCTATGATGATATTCTTGTCAAACCCAAGACTTGCTGAAGAAATTTGGATGCTGTTGGGATGCATCACCTTGGTTTGGTAAGCCTTTGACCCCCCTCTGGCTATGAGCTTTAAACTGCCCAAGTCTTTCCTCAAACTTTGCTTGAATGACAGAATCCAGTTGGGTGGTGGCGATTTAGAGTTCCTTCTTCTTTTGACCACCTCAATCCAAGAGGCAGCAGAGTTTCTGGATTCCATTTTGGCCAAGAAGTCTTTTTTTTTTTCCTTATTGTGCATGGAGGATAGTAATATCATCTTGATTTGAATTAGGTATGCTGGAGCTAGTGGATAATTTGATTTCCAGATGAGAAGTTGCCAGCTTGTTGATTTGATCAGTCCGATTTGTAATAAAATGTGCTGATTGTGGATTTTCAAATTTTGGAAAAATTACAGCCAAAATATTATGTGAACATCCTTCAAATTACCTCCATATTTTGTTCCCAGAATCCTTGGACGCTGAATCTGTTACCCAGCCTCTTTTCTAGAAAACTGCTGCTCAAGCAAAGTTTTGTCTGTAAATGTAGCCTCTGTACTCCACGACAAAGTTCTAGTCTCAATACAATAATAAAAAACAGAATCGTCTTTAAGATTGCTGCTCCCTGAGTTTGCATGATGGACCTACAGAGTTTGAGCAAACTTAGGTAGGTACTTCATGGTCAGCTCCCAAGTTTGAAGAAATTTATAGAGCTGTACATTTCTTTTTTCAGTTTGCCAGACCATTGAGCTGAGTGGACTCACCTAAAATTGTCGCGTTTTGGTGAGTCCTGTAACTATTGGTTGCAACTTACTCTTTAGTCAAATTTGAGTTCCACGCAGTTTTACGTTCTTAACTTCTATGTTTTAATGCATGCTTATTGCATCTAAATACACCATATAAATGAAAAATAAGGTATTGATGAAAGTTCTATAATTTATTATCAAGAGCGTTTTCTGTAACTTTATTGAATGTCAGCTTTTAATTGTGGGACAAGAGAATTTTCCATTTTTTGAAGAAGCGTTATCCTCCACTTGTCTGAATTAATTGTATGGAGTCTGGACTATCAGTTCTTCTAAAATGACATGAAGCAAGAATGATTACATGTAGATGCACATCTACAAGGAAGGACATTGCACTGTTTTAAACTTTTAAGCTTCAGCTCAGATTTTCCATCTTTGTACTTGTAGTTTGAAAGTTCTCCTATAATTTATTATCAAGAGCTTTTTCTGAACTTTATTGAATATGTCAGACCTTTTAATTGTCGGATACACTTTATGGAGATGTGCACTAGCTGGCAATACAACTGATCTATCCAGGAAATTCCTTATGACGGGTAAATTTCCTTTCAAGGGAACAAAAGGTGCTTTAATTTGATTGATCATAATATCTATTAATATGGAGTCGCCAGATAGGGATACACTATACAATCAAGGTATACATACACTTTTCCTAAGGACTTTTGTTGTTTCTTGTGACCTATTTCTTGGGGATATTATATATCCCATAGAGTCTTGATACAAACTTAAACTATAACCTAATTCACCCAATAGTCTCGACCCTCTTCCATATACTACTCCCTAGCCTACCCTAAGTGACTGCTTAACCTGCAGCCTAGCTACAAACCTTAGGACAGACCCTTACACAACCCTTGTTCCCAAAACTAAACCCTATCCTCTGTCCTACCCTTAGGCATGTCAAGGAAACATTTATTTCCTAACAGCCCTGAATAACCTAGATACTAAGCCCTAGTTACTAATTCATAAACTAAAATCCCTTGGACCCTTTTCTTTGTCCTTGTCCATACCTCAGCCCATGAGAAAGGATCGCTAATAGTCCAGATCAGAGAAATAAAAGTCTCATTCAGACTTGAGGCCTTCCACTTTCACTATCTAGACTTGGACCTTTATCCAGACCTCATCCTTAATTTCTTGGCCCTCCTCTAAAAACACCCAACATTCCTCCATTTTTTGGGTGTTGTCTATTTAGGATAGTCATAAATATTCTTCCTAAACCCCCTCCTAATTCTGTACAAACTAAATCTCAGACCCCCGTTGTTCTTGTAACTATTTAAAACAGTCCCATACCCTTCAGTCTGAGTTTAACAAGCAACATATCCCTGATGGGACCCTACATAAACTCGTATTTAGGATTACCATGATACACCTCGGTCATAGCTGTTATAACATGTAATTAGCAGGCCTTGAAGGTTAGTTGCGTTCTTGTCATAAATCCTAACATTGGGATAGTCTTGTCTCAGATTTCAAGAATCATCTAGAAACACATATTGTCGATGTCCTACAAGTTACTCACAGTCCACAAATAAATAAGGCCACAACACTCTTATTCATACTTTCACTTGTTTATCACAATTTTTATTTAAGATACAAATAATAGTTGTTTATTGACATACTGTGGTTACTACTGGAGATTGCATTTCTCATAAAAAGTGTCACATCTCTGTCATAGTGGATTGTAAGTGTTTAGACCAACATCTTGCCATGATCAGAACTCAACCCTGATGCCGCAGCTTCCACCACCAAGGCAGGGATATTTAATGTTGGATACATTGAAAGTGAATGAGATGAACTTGTTTTAGGATTAGAGGAGCCATGAATAGCTGGGATCCTCATACTAAATGATTTTTCCTGTGCAGCATGGGAGCCCCTACAACAACCTTTAATGTCTAAATATTACTAATTTCAAACAATATCTCTGTCATATAACATGAAAAATAGTAGAAACTTAGATAGCTTGTGTAAATAATCAAGCATCTATCAAAATAAAAAAACCATTCATAAATCTAAAATCCATGAGTAAGAATAAATGGATCCCAAATACCTTTCTGAAATCATGATCTGGCAAGTTATCAGCCAACTTTGCTCCAGCAGAAAAGAAACCCCTCCCTAAAGGGCTATATGGCACAATTCCAATACCGAGCTCCCTGTAATGAAAGTTTCAATTTGAAATTTGAAATTCATACTATTAGGAAAGTGGCCACATGGTAAATATGAACTCCAATACCTCTACCTGCAAGTTGGAATAATCTCATCCTCTACATCCCTAGTCCACAAGGACCGCTCTAATTGAACTGTTGTTGTAGGATGAACAGCATGAGCTCTTCGAATTGTTGACGCAGAAGCCTCAGAAAGTTTAATGTATTTTATTTTCCCTTCATCAACTAACTTGTTCATTTCTCCAATCTGTAATAGATACACAAACAAGACATGGCTAGTTCAGTATATAAAATTGGAAATTAAAAGAGTACAACCCAGGAAGAAATACATCAATGAAAATATGAAAGTGACCATCAATGTGAAACTTTCTATAGTAAAAAAGAATAAATTTGTTTTTATATAAATTTTATGGAAAGATGTTGATTACCCAGTTAACATTATAACTTTGTTTTTATATAAATTTTATTGAGATATGTTGATGATAGTAATTTATTTATTTTTTTGATGCAGAAGATAGTTTTCCATAAATTATGAGTTACAAAAAGGCCGTCATGTCATATCATCTCAGTTAAACATGAAACGGCTATAAAAATGTATTTCTAAGAATTTTGATCAAAACTATGTTAGATATTGCAAATACTCATCTTTTGAATTTATAATACTTTCTAGAATCTCATAATGGTTACAGAATTTATTTCACTTCAAATTCTCCCATTGACATACATTATTGCAAACAGTTTGTAACTTTGTGATATTTGCAGATGCATTTAAAAATGTAGGGTTCTATTCAAATTTAATCCAAGTAAAACAAAAGTTGATTTCTACGGTTCAGCTGATTTTAAAACAATACAAAGTATAACAAAAAGAAAATCTTGGTCAACATTTCCAGAACAAAGTATAACAAGAAGAAAATCTTGGCCAACATTTCCAAAACAGTTGATCTCTCTACTCAAAAGAAGAATTTGTATGTCTTTGCGGCAATAATGATATTCCTTAGACACCCAAGAATTTGTATGTCTTTATGGAAATAATGATACTCCTTAGACGCCCAATTGATGACACAGTCATGAGTATAATCCCCAAGATGATGCATATCTGCATAAGAAGTAGATGTATTAGATCGGTATTAATTTTATTCTTCTGCACACAAGTCATCTTATTTGCATTGTAATTGAAAAGCAACTTTCATGAATTCTTATTCCCTAGTTTTCTTTTAGTGTTTGTTTTTCTGAATGTGCTGGTATAGATTTTCCATTGTTTCCTCTCTATTTTAGCATTATTCCCCAGTTTTCTTTTAGTGTTTGTTTTTCTGAATGTGCTGGTATAGATTTTTCATTGCTTCCTCTCTATTTTAGCATTGGCAAGTTTTCTAGCACATTACATACTCGATGCCTTAAAGAAAGGTTCAGAGACTCGAGCACTAACCCAATTGATCATCCACGACCAGCTGAATCTTCTTGGTTTGTATATCGCCAACCACATGATTCAAGGAAGCTACAATAGTGAGATACATGACACATGTCAATGGCAATTACATATATATGAGCAAGCCATATTTGTTTAATTGACCATAAGACTGACTGAAACAAGCTGGCCAATAAACTAAACTTGAGGCACAGAAGGAAAACATACTTGGTTTTTGCATAAGATGAAAGATGGCTCCAATAGTGTTTGAGCCATCTTTGTCTCTAAAGACTCATGCTCCTTGGTTTCCTTTTGATCTCCATTGATGTTCATCTTTATCCATACTCCCTTTGGGGATTCCATATCTGATTGGTTATTTTTGGTTTTTGAGGGTATTGATAAATGAGTTTGTGACAATCTAGTATATATGCTTAGGATTAATACTCTTGTGTTTGTATTAAAGAGGTCACTTTGAAGTTTTCTAATATTTGAACCATTGACTGTTTGCTGGATAAACATTTTTTCGGAGCAAGTTCTTGGCCGTTTGAGCTTTACTCCAAAAGCTGACTTCCAAGAGGGAAATATGCTGATTCAGAGCTCAGTGTTCTCTTTTGCTCATATTCCTAACTGATCCTGCTTCCGATCATCATTTCAAAGCACAATTAGTATCTGATCTGTGACTACCTCTGTAACTTCAATTAGAGCTTATATGTAACTACCTTCAACCCATTTTCAACTGTATTTTTTTATCACCAGAATTGTGCTCAAGTTCCTCTAGCCTCCACCCAACATTGTCAAAAATATTCCTAATTTCCTCATTTATTCTACAGTGATCATTGGAGCATTTGGGTGCCTACCCCATCTCTGTGTAGGATATCTAGGCCCCAATGTCTTCCACAATAAATAGTTTGCAAGCTCAGACAATGTTAGACATAATTTTGGATAATAATCCTTTGTCAATATAGCTTCTGTGTGCCTGACTTCCTTTCGTGGGATCTGTATTGAATGCAATTGGTGGGAAGATAAGATGAGATGACAATTTTATTAATGTCAAATGAATGACCAAGATAAGTTGGTCAACCATACTTGAAAGTACATCCAGTATAGATACCTGGGTCAGAGTGGGGACCTAACATCCAAGGTCGATCAAAAAAAAATTTGAATGGAAGATTGTGTGCTTGATCAAACTTGGAGAATTTTTTTGCATAGAGAGAGTCTAGATATGGAATCTCCCAGGGCTCCTTAGAAGAGTTGTGGAAGGTAGTAGATCCATCAGGGGAGGTGTTTCAAGAGGAAATTTATGTCTCACTAATTTCAAATCTGTAGTGGTATGGGCCAATGTATGTTGTTTGCTTCCTTGAGTGGACCGTTAACAGGGAAAAAAGAGAAATTTATGTTGTTTGTTGTTTGTTGTATGTTGTTTGCTACACCAGAGAAATTTAGAAATATTAATCTATCATTCTATGCATAGCATTTCCTCTTCTACTAGCATATATGTACTATATAAGAAAATTCATTAAGTTCTGAACAATATTTTCAGCAAATCTTCCAAACAAAGAAAACTGTAAAACAAGCACAGGATGAAAAGCGAAATCAGACTTACCAATTTCCTCTTGTTTTTTTCCCTGCTCTTCTATCTGACCCGTGAGCTGGATAAAGATGAAACACCTGTTAATAAGTGGAAGTAAACCGCCCCGTAAAAAGAAAAGGTGTACCCACTACAATGGACGGATGACTAAAACGGACCCCCATCGGACAAAGCCCTTTCGGGGGTTCCTTAGGGACCGATTCACTCTGCGTGGAATTCCAAGGGCAACAAAGCAAGGTGGGATTTGGTGAAGCACCCTATATGGGCTCGATTGTAGGTCCCTTTGAAAGTGAAACGTGGGTGGGGAAACTATCGCAGAGATCATTATATATCATTGTATGTGGTCCTCTTAGGGTTTTTACATGGTAAAAATGCTCATGCTTGGAGAGGCATTTTGTATTTGTATTAAAGGAGGACATGTGGCATCCCCATTTATTTAGTCCAATTGTTTAATATTTGATGAACTTGTATTATATAATAAGGGAATCCGACCTAGCTCAAGGAAGGAGCGGGGCAGATAACAGAATCACCTCACAGTAAAGGCACCTACACTGAGTGACTGGGCTTATTTTCTTTGAAAAAATAGGATAAAAGGGTATATATCTTGCTTATTTCCCATTGGAAAATAATTTATCAGCAAATGATGCTTACTTTCTGAAGAATATATCCAGCCTCCTTTCGAAGAAATTTCCAGCCACAAACTTGGAGCTTCCTAATGTAATCCATCATTTGTTCCATTCTACCCTATTAAGCATCAAAATCTCATGCTTGTTCTAATTGTATCTGCCATAGATTGACACAGATTCTAGAAAATAAGGTGGGATTGAAAACAAATTGAGAAAGAGAATGAATTACCTTTGCATCTAGAATCTACAGCTACTACACCTCCTCCTCCTGTTATGAATTCTCCCGAATCCTTGTTCTATAGCTCATCATCATCCTCTTCGTTTCCACTGTCGAGCAAGCAACGAGATCGTTTCTTAGCAATATCAAGATAATTAGCAACTCCAATACCTGCCATCATTTTAAAGCGCCTGATTTATATGTGGCCACGATTCACAGAGTTTGATTCTTCCAGATCATCACTACAGCTATGATTGATGTTGCATGTATTGTCAACACCAGTAAAACCCATAGCATCCATAACTCTCTTTCAGAACTAAAAACCCATCTCCCAATCACACGAAATCGAACCAGTTTACCATTTGAAACAAGCATATAAAATGGGGGGAAAGATATTAGGCTCTGATACCAAGCTAATGTGTTATTTTTCTTGAGAATGCAAGTTTTGTCTTCCCTTATTTGGGAAATTCCTGTCGAATTAAAGATGTTTTTCTCAAGGTAAAAAACAGATGTCCAGTTTTCTGGGAAAGTAGTTAAGTCATTATTAGGGAAACAGAAAATTTACAGAGAAAGGAAACATGATTTCTACTTACAGATTCCCGGCAAGCCTCAGTGCGGCTTCGAGTGTTGGGTAGTCCAGCCTTCATCATGACTCGGTCCCTTCCAAAAACCTTTAAAAAATTCAGCTATTAATACTAAAGAAGCTAGGGCTTCCTTCCCCAACTACCGAAGACTGTCATGTTGCTATCCACTCTTTCAAACAGCCAAACACATATTCCACACTCCAAACCACAATTAACAAGTTTCTAGGATTCCCAGCCAAAAAAACTAGTGTAATTTTTTTCTAAAGAGGAATGCTTCTGGAACATAAACAATAGCAGCAATGCGAGGCTCTCCTGTGTCAAAATTTCATTCAAATACAATAATGCCTGGCTCTAGTTCAAATGCAAAATCTGTAGAAGGTCTCCTGCTGACAGAAACTTTGAATTACCGCAAGAAAACAGGTAGGCTTCTGGCTCATATAGAACGTTTTGTGAAGAAAACAAGAAGAGCATTTCCGAGTCAAATTGAATGGAAACAAACACAAAAAAATAAGGCACTGCGTACGGTTACGAATTCATTGTAATCAAAATAGGCATATGACCAACTGTAAATTAATGTCACAAAACAATAACCAGCACACTGTACAACCAGGCCCTCTTTGCTGGATCAATGACTCGCTAGGGTTTTCTCACGAAGAATCTCCAAGTTTGAAGATGCAGAGAGAGCGAGAGTCCACCGTCTAGTTCCCGTGGAATTGAAACACTCCACTAGCTATGGACCATCGTGTCTATAAGGATGGAGCACTTGCCCAGCCCTTCCAAAGGGTTCTAGCCCTTCCCTTAAAATTTCCCTTAAAAAAAATTAAAATCTGAATTTTACTCTTCCAATTAAGTTTCAATTAAGAAGGCCATAATTTATATCAACATTTTAAAAGAAGGGAAACATTTGAAATTACCCATTTATAGAAATTTTTCAAGATGTTAAAAATTTTATGCTATAAAGTTCAACTCGTCATTCAAAATATTGGAAATATGATAAATTATAATCACTCACTGGCTCATGCCATGCACTTACTGCTTAGTTGTGCAAGATGACAAGTAATCAATTATGACTGCGAGACACTAGCCATCGATATGTTCTGAATCTAGAGTCACTTGGGGTTGCAATCTAAAGTGTGACAATGTGTCAACAACAACGACTATAACAAAAAAGAACTACTAGTCTACTGCTAGGCCTGAAACGAGCTCAAAACTTTGTGCCTACTACGTATGTGAACCTCGCTACCAATGTCCACTATTTTTTCATCAAAATGAAATTCAAAAGGTCGGTTTTATGAGTCCTCCTCTATAAGACTTCATTTCTTGCATGAATATCATGGACTCACGACAACTATAAACAACACTCGATGTCATGCAAATACAAATAATAACATGTATCTAGGATCACAAACCATGCAGAGGTCGATTTATGCATCACTATAGAGAAGTGTCATTTGGCACACGATATGGAGAAACAATGGTTATTAATAAAATTAAAAAAACAATTGTTGGCTCAAGAATAGTCTTCAATTTGATGGGTGGCATGATCGTAATGTAATCTCCCTCCATCCTTCCAAATATTGTGGTTTCTCACAAATTTTTCCTCAGCGCCACCAAAATACATATAAAAATTACTTGTTTTTACATCCTCTTCCCTTTAAATCCTCATCTCATAGTCATAACTAAGGATTATTAAGCATGCACATCCTCACCTTATAATACGAATTGGGTCAAGGCATAGAGATAACCATAAAATATTAAATGTGTCAAGGCTCAAAGAGTAAGAGACAAGTATAAGCAAGTCTTATATTAAATTTACCATATAAGTCTTTAATTAACACAATCAACTAACATTTGACATGTTGGATTGTTTTAATCTTCTTATCACTCCTTACCAATGTGATTGCAAGGCACTAAAGACAATCTTTCAACTTTCCAATTGTTCACCACCCTCATCTATCATATATATAAATGGCGAAGAGAGCCTTTTCATTAATAATATCAAACACATCATCTATTCAAAAAGAACTATCAATCTATGCTCACTACTTCGATAAGTAGTTTTGGCATACTTCCCGAGTGCATAGCCCTTGCATAGTCATGTCTTCTTCATCTTGAAGTTCAACTATCCCTACACCATGTCCTTCAAAAGAGGTAATGCTCCATAATGTAGGTGATCAAATCTCTTGTGTCAAAACCTACACAAGTTGTTAGTATCATGCACTAAATCTCTATGTTTGATTGTTTTAGCAAGTAATTTGTACAAGCCACCCTATTGCACAACTTTGGCAAATACTCGGCCAAGATCATGGCTATTATCTTTGACTACAACTTGTTGATCATCAAACTCATCCACACGTCTAAGTTTTGTCATGGCTAAAACTAAAAAAAGATTCATTGTTAAACAAAGAACCTAAAATACATCATCTAGCTCAAGAACATCACCACTTGATCACGCATGTCAAATGAGATAGATCCCACTCCAATAACGTGATAAGTGGCATCATTGCCTAACTCCACCTATATGTCATCCTCTCATTCTTGAACTCTGTTGAAGGTCATGTGTCCACATACCACACTCCATTGAGTATGTGTCAACATCCTCTCATTTATGAAAAAATCAACAAACTGGAAATTGCGTCATTTAGGCAGACAATATTATGATTGGAGAAAATCAAAGCCACAGCCAAGAAAGTCTAGGTAAAATATAAAATCATTTAAACATAACCAGGGTTTGCATACCTGATATTCATAATTTATTGCGATTCCAATGGCGAATCCTTACAAGATGAGTGCCGAGGATTCAATAAATAAAATCAAGGTTTGCAAAGTTTCTCTTCTTTAATATCCAGTATAAACCGTTGAATTCCTGCAAAATGCACATGAACGGAGTCAGAGAATACAGAGGGATATAGTTTGAATAACCCAAGACATACAGTTAAGTTTCACCCACCTCGAGTTTCACTCATTCAGGCCACCTAGCCACATTCTCTGATGAAGGTAGCAGATTCTTTTCTTATAAACCAATGCCAAAACTTTAGAATCTCCATCAATCTGATCTTCCTAAATTGCCTAAGTCACCCGAGTTTTGGAATCCAGACTTAGACTAACTACAAGTTCCTTCTTAGAGTCATTCAATCCCAGCAAATAGTTTGACCGCAATATTCCCTATGAATTGAGCTCTGGATCTGCAACCCCTTCAAACTTTGCATTCAAGCGAATGGAAAATATTCCTAACCAATCTTCTTTAATTATCCATTTTAAACCATTGAATTCCTGTAAAATGCACATGAACGGAGTTGGAGAAGCATCAGGAACTCGATTCAAATGTTGAGAGCCTCATCATCTTTCCCATTCAGAGCATACCCTGCAATCATATTGCTCCACAAAACCACATTCCATTCAGGTATATTGTCAAACACTTTCCTTGCATCCTTAAGAACATGAACAACAAACATGTTATCCCCACATCCTTTGAGGACTACAATGAGCAACAATAACGTCGTGCAGTGATCAATTACCCCTAAAGGTGAAATGACAAGCAAACACAGGCATGAAGACTTCAATACCTGTTCTGAAACAAACTATCCAGTGGGTTTGGTTATTTAGAAATGAGACGTGCTGCTGATGGTTGATTGAAAGTGGGATTTCACAGAGCAAGCCAAAATTAGAACCAACCAACACCTGCCAATAATAACGTCAAATTTTATTTGATTATAATTTTTTTTTAGAACGAGGAAGGATTGGGAGACTACCATAAGGAGGGTGAGTAAGCAACACCAACAAAAAAAATAGGAGAAGAGGCGTATAGAACAAGCTACCGATCAAACATAGGTATGGCAGCATTAAAATCTCTCATTACCTTTTTCCTTTTCCTTGAGGGGAGCGTGAAAGGGAAAGTAATTGAGGTGGGTAGAGAGCTGTTGGGTTAAGAGTTGATTCTTGCTGCAAATGTAAATAGATTTTTTTTGTTTTTTTATATTATTTTTTGTTTTATTTTTATTATTTTTTTATATAAATTATATAGATTTTTTTTTGTTTTTTATTTTTTATTTTTATTATTTTATTATATAAATTATATAGACTTTTTTGTTTTTTTTTACTATATAATTTTGTTTTATTTTTATTATTTTATTATATAAATTATGTTAATTGGTTATATATTACATTTTTTTAATAATTATCATATAAGTTGTTTAGTTTTATAAATGGAGTAGCCTACGGAGTCGATGATTTGGCTTGGAAGTCAATCATCATCGCCACTTTTCAGCCAAATCATTGACTATGATTGATACTCTTCGGGATGACGACCAACAATAGCCACAGATGAGGGCCCTACATCCCCTCAAGAACCGACCATTTGAATGCACCTCCTGCACGTAGACTTACCAAATGCATCCAATGCATGGAAAAATAAAAAACGTCAACTTCGGATCTGTGGGTTGAAGGTATTGAAGTTGACACCTGCTCTATAATGACATCTGCAACAAGTAAACCTCCTTGCAAATTTTAGTTACTTCTTCTAATGTCTACTTCAATTTTCCTTTGGAGCATGTGAGGAATGTCGATGTGCAAAAATTAGTGGCCTTTGCAAATAGTGGCATTGCAGGAGGGTGCTCATGCTTTTCCTAGGCTGAAATATCAAAATTCATATGGTTATGAGTGCATAGGCTAGAGATGGTTATAATTGCAAATGTAAAGTGGAAGCAATAACTCTGGCAGCATTGAGACTTGTAAAAATCCATAACAACCAGTTATTGATTGGAGTGATGAACACGATCTGAGCGGCAAGAACCATACATTTGAAGTGATTCGACTGGTCACTGTGAGATACTGAACCGGCCTATCATCTAAAAAAATAGTGTATCGAGTGCAAAAATAGGGGATTACTAGCTGGCGTCAAACGATACCTTCAACTCACAGATTCGAAGTTGATGTGTTTTTTTCGCCATGCATTAATGGATGCATTTGTTAAGTCTACATGGATGAGGCGCATTCGAATGGTCGTTTCTCGAGGGGATGTAGGGCTATGATGATTCTAGCTAGGTATCGATATGGTACTAGTTCTAGTACCTAATTCATAATTGACGTAGGAACCTAATTTTCCTTTGGAACGCGCTTAACTGGGTTTGCTTCAATGGTGCAGTAGGGATAAATATGGTTAAGAGAAAATTCGTGCAATTTCTTTGTTAGATCTTTGAAGATCAAGGTGCATGGTGCCAATATTACTAATAGAAGGTAGACAATTTACAAATTTTACACTTCATTGTCAAATTTGTAATTTTCCATGACACAATTAAAAATGACTAACATAAATGACTAATTCATATTCTTCTAGCTAGTCATTTTTTATGCCGTGACTAAATTAGTCATTTATGTTAGTCATTTTTAACTCTGTCACTTATTATCTAGTCATATTTGTTAACTGATGACTAAATTAGTCATTAATTTTAGTCGTTTATAGTTGGGTCACTCAAAATTGCTCATATTTAGTAGTAAATCACTTAAAAAACCTGTGGTGACTAGAATTTTTAGTCACCTAGTAGCTAATTCCTCATTTTGTACTAGTGATGTAATCGAGGCTCTATTTGATGCCTGTAAGTCACGCTAGGGGGGCATGTCTATTAGTAGTTTGATCCAAAACCTTTTGTAGTTCATTCTTTTTCTTCAGGAATAGGTCACCGAGAGGATTCAATGAGGAATTCGATAAGGCACAACCTTCTGAGGGATATATGAGGAATTGTGGGAAGGAAGATCTCTGTGGGAGACATCCAAATATATGAACAAGAAGCTATATATATAAATCCATCCCACAATTTGAATTTTATTCCTCAACCACCCAAATAAAATAACCCCCAATATTTATATTACTATCTCAAATTAAATAACCCCTTTGACCCTTTAATATGAGGCATTATATTCTTAAGGTTTTTTTAAGTATTGAAACCCCCAATATGAATGGACATGATATGATATTGCATTGCAAGTGAACCCCTCATGGTTTTCCTATTTTATCAGATGGAAGAAAAAAATCTTTTACACAACATTGCAAATAGATTCGCCATTTTTCAATATGTCAATTTCTCTCACTATATTATAATTATAATGTGCAGAAAAAAGTGCATACACACAGAAACAAGAAATAAAGAAGACAAGAGAAAACATTCTTTTGCATAGCACATCTTTATGGCATGTCCCAACTCTTTATTTTTTCCATATCTAACACTTCTAGACATGGTTTTGAATATCTCATCTTTGTTTAGGATTCTATAGCTCTTTGTTGATGTTTTAATATATACAACTGATAGTTATGTTTTTCTTTGCTGCTAAGAAAATGGTGCAAACTTGTTGTTGAATACTATAGAATCAACGAAAATTTATTTATTCCATGTTTGAATAGTTTCTATAGCAATTTTAAAAACATGTATAGACCTATACATTTTTTTTTTGTCAAGATATGAATCGTTTTATGATAACCAACTCATGCATAGTACATGTCTTCAATATTTATCTTTGTTCTATTTTATGATTTCAATTA
>LPNX010527049.1:166248-201248 GCA_001517045.1 Pseudotsuga menziesii | reverse complement strand
TCATCACTATCGTCACCATCCTCATCCTCATCCTCATCATCATCATAAACATCTTCATCTTCATCATCATCATCATCATCATCATCATCACCTTCATCATCATCATCATCATCATGAACATCAACATCATCAACATCATGATCACCATCATGATCACCATCCTCATCCTCCATCATCATCATCATCATAAACATCTTCATCATCATCATCATCAACATCATCATCTGACCTGTGTCAGACCTTACCACTAGCACCCCTTAACCTATCTCTTTGACACACACACACACATTCTTATGTCTCCCATTACCAATAACACCCCCTAACCTATCTCTGACACACACACATATCCCCATGTATCCCCTTATTACAAACCCCTAGAGTTGTAAAACAATATAGTTAGGTTGAAGAAAGGGGGGATGTTAAGGCGCAAAGACTAAGGGAGTGATTGTTAATTCCCCCTAAACCTTGAATGATCCCTTAGCCGTGCAACTACCTTCTTAAATGCTCCAAAATTTTATTAGAGTAAAACATGCATGTGTTTTATGTATCCAAAACACGCCCCGGTTTTTGTTAACAATAACGTGTGCTCGTTTATCCTTTGTATAAATAGTAGCAGTCGTTGTCCATGAAACACTCTAAGCACATTTGCGCAGGTTTGACAGTCCGCGCGCAAATTCAGGTTACAGACAGTGCATGAACATTATCCTCTTCACCATATTTTCACACAATCTTGTTTTGTGAATCACGCATCTCCACCACAAGTTTATAAGTTTTGCTTGGAGCATGGTATACATTGAGGAGCAAGAAATAAAGAATGAATTGAGCAAGAAAGAATCCATTAATTGAGTAAGGATCCACATAGAGCATCTCCACCATCATTTTTCTTGCAATTGAGGAGCTAGCAAAGGCAACACTAACTTGGTCACTGTGGTGGAGTATGTAGATACAATTGAGCAAGAAAGAAACCAAGTTTAGAGAATTTCCCATTGAGGAGCACCATACAACATTTCTACCGTTGTTTTCCTTGCAATTGAGGATCTCGCAAAGGAAATGTATTCTTCCCAATATCCCCCCTAGCTCAAGAGTTTGTAGACACAATTGCTCAAGATATTTACCAAGCTTGGGGAATTTCCCATTGAGGAGCACCATAGAGCATCTCTACCATTGTTTTTCTTGGAATTGAGGAGCTAGCAAAGGCAACATTCTTCCCAATCTTCCCCCTATATTGAGTATCTAGACACAATTGAGCAAGAAAGAAACCAAGCCCTGGGTAGTTTCCCATTGAGGAGATAGCAAAGGAAACCATATATATCATTGATAATTGTGGTCATGGGAAACTCACACGATCGAGCAAGAAAATCAGCAATGAAGAGGATACCCAATGAAATCCATGAAGAAATTAGAGAGAAGAAAATAAATGACATGGCCAATGGAAGACGCTCTATGGACACTCAACCAATTTTGGTTGTTGAGGATGCCATAGTTCTTCCTACCAATCCACATCAAGAAAGAAAAAATCATTCGCTCGAGGGGTCTTCAGTCACCATATCAGTAGAAGAATGAGCACTGCATGGCACTGATCAAGGAGTAAAATGTAAGTGCACATCAAGGCCACCTAAAACCTTTGCAGATTTAATTGAATGTGGGTATACAAGTGACAAAGTTAGAGAGACATTGAATGCTGAGGTATGCTCGAAGAAGACAATGTTGTTCTAACCACTCAAGAGGACTTCCAATTGCCACCGTCTGACCATCAGGAAGACACGGAAGGAAATTAAGCTCATGTTCAAATGCCAGACTGATCGGGTGATATGGTACAGGGTGCAATTCCAACCTCCCTACCTCCATTAGAAACTTCACGCCGAAGAACTCCAAGACGTATACAAATCGATGAAAGTCTCATTGGTTCGCTTGAAGGTATGCTGTCTAAACGCGGTATTGCATATCAAGCTCAATGGATACTTGTCAACTATTTTCATTCTAAATGTGATGGAGATAAATGTAGATTATTTATATCGTTGTTAAAATCTAGGTCTATGATTGTTGTTAGGAAAAACTTAAGGATAAAGATGATAAATAGTTCTGAACCAAGTTCTTATGTTGTCAGAATTTTGGTATATGCATTTAGTAATATTGGAAATAAATCTCGTTCAAAGGATCCCAATGCAGCTCGTCATGTGTTGTCACAATCAATCATGAACAAAATCACCAGGGCTCTTTGCCTTCTTAAGCCTACATCCAAACTTGAAGGATTCGATATCAAAGCACTTTGTAGGTATCATTCTAGAAGAGAACAACTTGACTCTGGTGAAACAGATGTCTGGTCCTTCATTGGCAGGTTGCCGCGCTCCGATATGAAGCTCATTGATGCGGTAAAGGGACTGGTGTAAGAGTTTTGGCATGACAATAGTAGACCTTCATCCAACCAAAAAGATGTACTAAAATTGAGAATGGGTTCAAGAGCCCCACATTAAACATTTTCTTGACATGACACAAACAGAACTATATGAGAGGTTTAGGCATGAACATAATGAACTTAACTTGGGCCAAATATCCTTCGAGAAATGAAAACCATGGTATGTTAAAATAAACACAACTCGTAACACATGTTGTTGTCGATATCACATTGAGTACGCTTATTATTATGATACATATATACATATATTGCATGTTTTGCATAACACTCTTGTGCAAGAATGCTCAACTACATTGCCACCGACATCATCTAGAGAGTTTATCCATAGCATCTTGTGTAGAAGGACAGAAGGTTGCACATTTTATCAAAGGCCTTGCGTAGATGGGACATGCCCAAGGTGTGGTGGAATGCCACTTTTGGACAAATGAATACATGTCACTGATGAGCATGTGACTTGGGAGACATGAAGTGAACTTGCAGTCATTCAAATATGTCACGTATGATATCAGTGGAGGGAATGAAAGGAAAAAAATACAATTGGTCACCTCTCAGGTTAGCAATGAGTTCCTGAATAGTATTTTTTCCTATTGATATCTATTGCTACTTCATATATGTAACAACCTATTGATCTGAACATCTTTAATGTTGATCTACCACGTACTGGTATGCAACTTCATGGAGGAATTCTTTGAAAGACACAATAGTATGTAAAGCATGTACATGTGGCTTGTTGGCAATATGAGCAGTTTAGAGCGTGCAGGGATACATTTCCTATTGGAATTATATTATCAGTGGTCAATTTTGCGGAAAACTACACTCTTCAACCACAAAACAAGTTTCAGAGTCAATATTATCACTCAGATCAGGTCAGCATAATGGTCCATATCACCTATAGACATGGGGCAGATAGTACTGAAGAGAACAGGGTTACATTGAAGGAGTATCACTTTTACATAAGTGATGATAGGTGTCATGACTTTGCTTTTGTACAACATAGCTTCCAATTTTTCTACAAACACTTGGAGGATAACAATATATAGATGGAACAACATTGGATTTGGTCTGATGGTTGTGCGGGGCAATTCAAAAATTCCTGTGTCTTCCAATGGTTGTGTATTCTCCACAAGAGGCACAAGGTGCCACATATTTGGAACTATTTTGAGATCGGACACAGAAAAGGGGAACATGATGGAGCAGGTGCATGCATCAATATTGCATTACGTAGGCAAGAGATGAAATTCACAACTATTTCGCTCATCCAAGATGCAAAGACCATTGTTGAATGGTGTTCTTCAATGATGGGACAGGGAGCTTGAAGGAAAGAAGACCAATCATCTCAAAAATCACATGTACATAGATATTTTTGGGAGGTGGTCGATGTAGATCGATCACACCTATATGAGTGCAACACCATCCAGCGAACTTGTGCATTGCATTCAGTTAGGACGTCAGACAATGCTATAGTTGAAATGTGGACAAGAAAAATCTATTGTTTTTGTTATCCATATAGCAGTGGTGAATGGGACAACTGTGAATCCACAGATTGGGTTGACAGTTGGGATTGTGTATCACTCCCCATTGTCCGACAAATAAATTCAGAATTATCCCAGTTGGAGGAAGGCCAGTCGATTATTTCACATGACTATGACCACATTTCAGATCTCATACAACTAGGTTCAACTATTATGTTGATAACTTCGAAATTTTTGATGACTAGTTGTGTTTAGTTAGCTGACTCCTAGGTTTGCAGTTTATTTTATGCAGGGCACATATATGCAGTGGTTTCCCTGAGAGACAATGAATGGCACACTGAATACTGGCTGGCACATTGCTTGGATGGGAAGCAGACCCTCATTGTATCATTAAGCGACTCCGAGGGCAATGATTTTCCAATTGGGTCAATGGTTATCAAAGGGGAATATTTGACACATGTTTCCCACGCACGAAAGAAAAAAGGTTATGTATTTGAAGATTATAGACCAGGTCAAATTGTATACCATTATACAAACTTAGTTATTGGCACAAACCTCCAGCTGCAAACAATGCCAAACAAGAACTCATCAAAGTCACGATACTTGTTCCCTTACTCCTAGCATGAGAGGCTAAAGGATACCATTGCTATTAGAGGTGATCCCGATGGTCTAGTCGAATGACCACGGGTAGGTAGTCAGGTATGTGGTAGTCAGATATTTTGGTTTCATGGTCTCATTGATTATTTGTAGTTTGATACATTGAGCGCTTGATAAATTGATAAATTCAATAGACTTCTACAATGGATTTGTTGTATTATATTGATACTTACATGACTCGTGCCTTATAGCCCAAGACCATTATCTACCACTCTATCTGGGATATGTCTATTGCATTTTCCTTGAATCTCAAAGTTGATCCTATAAGGACATATCCTTTAATCCGATAATTATCTCCTTCGCTTGATAATTTGTTTCTCCTGGGTGGCCCTCTAATATGGTTCCATGGACAAGAGACCATTTTTTTGGTCAATTTTGGAAACTAGGGTTTCTCTCAGTAAGTGAATGTGAAATTTTTGCACATGGGGGTCAAATTTGCATATTGCTCGACACTGAAGGTGTGGCTAGCGTTCCCACATAACACATGCCTAAACACACTTGCACGACCCACTGAAAGCCCTTTTTTATACATGGTTTCCATTCTATGCCCCGGGTAGGGATTCAATAGGTGTCCCTGAAAGCCTATAGGAGGTGGGATTCAATGTGCCATAGAATCATGACCGTTTCTTGGATCGACAAACCGTTAGATCCGTTGGATTCAACACATTGGGATAGTGCTAGGGTGGCCCTCTAATCTGGTTCCATGGACAAGAGACCATTGTTTTGGTCAATTTTGGAAACTAGGGTTTTGCTCAGTAAGTGAATGTGAAATTTTTGCACATGGGGGTCAAATTCACATATTTCTTGACTGTGAAGGTGTGGCTAGCGTTCCCACATAACACATGCCTAAACGCGCTTGCACGACCCATTGAAAGCCCTTGTTTATGCATGGTTTCTATTCTATGCCCCGGGTAGGGATTCAACAGATGTCCCTGAAATCCTATAGGAGGTGGGATTCAATGTGCCATAGAATCATCACCGTTTCTCAGATCGATAAACCGTCATCTCCGTTGGATTCAGAACATTGGGATTGTGCTAGGACAACCCTCTAATCTGGGTCCATGGACAAGGGATCAATTTTTCGGTCAATTTTGGAAACTAGGGTTTTCCTCAGTAAGTGAATGTCCAATTTTTGCACATAGGGGTCGGCTTTGCAAATTCCTTGACCGTGAACGTGTGGCTAGAGTTCCCACACGGAACATGCCTAAACAAGTTTGCACAACCCACTAAAAGCCCTTTTTGATGCATGGTTTCCACTCTATGCCCCGGTTAGGGATTCAACAAGTGTCCCTAAAAGCATGTAGGAGGTGGGATTCAACGTTCCATAGATTGATGATCGTTGATTGGATCAATGAACCATCAGATTCGTTGGATTCAGTACATCGAGATAGTGCTAGAGTGGCCCTCTACTCTAGGTCCATGGACAAGGGATCATTTGTTTTTGTCAATTTTGGAAACTAGGGTTTTGCTTAGTAAGTGAATGTGAAATTTTTGCACATAAAAGTCAGCTTGAAAGTGATTGTAGATCTTCCCCTCATCCAAGAGATGTGAGAATTTGTACGATGAAATGCAGGAGGAGACAATGCCATTACATTAGTAACCACTCAATGGAACATGTTTATGTTTAGAAACAAGTGGCCAACCTATTACGCCATTATTACATTATATATATATCTTCACACTACAAATGCTTCGAATAATACTCCATAAACACGAATTTATAAAACAAGATTCAGAATAGTACTTCTATAATCAATTTAAAATATAATAAAATCACACATAAATTTCATCTCTTTCAAATTTGTTACTTGAGGCCATTCATCAAATGCCATGTACATTAACAAAATGATAAAATAATGTGCAGGATATACATAATGTGCAGGATATAGTCATAACCATTATTTTGAATCAATCTTATAATAATCAGATACTTTTAGGTTTGATGAACATGATATGAAATATTTTTTATATCATGAAAGTTATAATACAAAAATAGAATGCCTATCTATGGCATGTCAATGTGCATGTATCAAAAACATATTTGATGTACATGTGCAAACAAAAGTACATCTGTCCTAGACCGTGCCCTATACTCTAACTCTGGATTGCACATAAAAATACATATTTGTCCTGGACTAACACATCAAAAATCTAACTTTCTCTTGTTTTTCCCGGAACCTGATGCTTTTCAGCTTTGTCTATGACCACTATGCATCTCTGGCGACTACAAATCAATGACAATATTTCTTGATCAGGTAACTGAACTAGTACTGTCCATCAATAACAAAGTTTGAAAATTTAAAATATGACTCAATTGTAAATAAAACAAAGACTCACTACATCCGTCGGGGGTCTAGGTTCCTCTGGTGTCGAGGGTATAGGTGCCTCTGGTGTCCTCCTCCTTACAGAGAGCCTCTCTGCAATGCTTCTCTGCGAGGCATCAACCACACTGGGTGCAGTACCACCCCCATGAGAGGCATCAATCTCTTGCAAGAGTAAATATTGCATATATTATGAATATTTTAATATGTTACATATAGTATGGAAAAATTAAAAATTGAACAATAACAGAGTTTTAAAACAATGTCCTTACCTGACCACCAATCATCGTAGTGGTACCATGTCTTGGTCAAGGACCATAACAGGGTCCCCCACATGATGTGCAGACGTGTGGCTCACTCTGAGGCACATGGGATGTCAGTCTATCCCTGCCAATAGATATCCCTCCACCACCAGAAGCTAGTGGTTGTACACCAGCAGAGGAAGAGGGCGCTCTCTGGTCAATAGTGGTCATGTGTCGAGAGACCATCTCAGCTAGAGTAAAAAATCCCCCCTATGTCTGGGAAACCATGTCATGTGCAGGAGGGATGTCTACCCTCGGTAGATAAGCATAGGGTGCAGGTATCTGTGGATTGGCATCTCTATGCCTAGCATGGGGTCGGTGTTGGGGCATCCTCCAACCAACTCCCTGGAAGCCCAACATGTCAAAATAGTTGACATGTTTCCCCATCACAAACTCTGCATACAATTTTTGGAGGAATTACATCGGTACTTCCCTATTGTTATGAGGGGGAATGTCAAAAACCATGTACCACCTATCCATCTAATTGTCTCTAATGGGTGGAAAGGTGCACCACTCAATAGAAATATGTGGCCTGTTGATCTCTGGAATGTCATCCGTCCCAGGCAGTCTAAACAATGAATAGATGTGTTGTTTTGTTATTTTGAGCTTTTTTACCTCATTGTAACTTAACCCATCAGCATATTGTTGTCTTTTCCTCTCCTTGTAAGATGCGATGCTATACAAAGCATCATTCGATCTTGCGATCGTATCAACAATAGGAAACAAAGAATCTGACAAGGAGCGACGGAACTCATCTCCACCCCTCTAAGCAAAACCAATCTCTCTCAAATGGGCAATAAACCTCAGTATCTCTGCATTGTTATCCATAGTAGCCACCGCAATCATAAATACAAATAAAATATATTTAAAAATATAAACACATGATATAATGACATATCTAAGCACTGAAAATTGTATAACTAATGTACGACAAATAACAAAATTTAAACTAAATCTATCATGTAAATTTAAAAATTGATCTTGAATTTTACAGTAAAGAATAAACATTTAACATTTTTTCATTTCATATTTATGTCCTAAATTCAAGTATTAATTCCAATTTTTAAGTATGCATGTGTACATAAAGTGTCTTGAGTGCATATGTTGATTGTGAAGCTCCTCTAGCTTACGTTAAGGCTTGGATTATGATGTTTCGTCGAAATTGTGAGGTGTTGACTATTGCGTTTACAGGACCAGCTCCCAGATTGTAGGTAGAGGCAACAACTAGACCCTAGAATAGGCGGCATAATGTGTTGTTGATGAATAAAATCCCAGTATAGGAAACGATTTTGTTAGATATGTAATTATTTGTTGTAGTGTGATCTTTTTAGGACTCCAAAGTCTATTTAGCAGATATTTATGGATTTTACGGTTGCAAGGGTTCCACTGGATTATATCATGTATGATAGTATGTGCTTTGCATGTTTAATCAAATAAATCAACCTACCCATGTATCTTCACGTTCATAGAGTATAATGTTCAACTTTGTTGTCTTGACCTTAACCAAAAAGTACCCTTCGTTCAAGACAAAATATCTGTTAAAAGCATGGGAAGCTTCTATACCTTATTTTAACACTTGGATTGGGAAGTTTCATCAAAACTATAAGGTGTTTATTGATGTTCTTGGAAGAGCAACTTCGATATTTCAGATAGAGGCAAGGGATTTACCATGTTTGTTTATGTATTTTAGGGGAATATATGAATTCTACTTGACTTTTTTTTAGTTGTATGAAAGCTTGCAACATAATTGACAAACTTTGCATATTTGTTAATTTTGGTTTGGATTCACAATAGTGAAGTTCGTTTGTTTTTTATGAGTTAATTGGGGTTTTGGTTTACATTGGGCATGTAAATTACTTATGCAAACTTGCAATGTGCTTAACAAACTTTGCATATGTGTGGATTTTGGTATGGATTCACAAGGATCCTTGTGAATATGCATATGGAAATAGTGAAATTCATCTGTTTTTTGAGTTTTTTAGGGTTTTGGTTTCCATTGGGCATGGGAATTTTGGGTATGAATTTTGGTAAATAATCAAAATTATTTAATTCTTTTTATTAAATTGGGGAATTGGTTTCAATTGGCCAATTACATTGGGGTTCTTGTTTCCATTGGGGTTTTTGTTTCCATTGGCCATAATTTAATTTATTTTGGTTTAATTTTTCAATATAGGGCAAATAAATTAATGAACAAATAGAAAAAAACATAAAAATAAATGAGGAAAATACCTCACAAATAGGATATTTATCCAAAGGTGGAGATGGATGGCTTTGGCACACCCAAAAACGCGTTCGTCCAGACAATATTTGCTCCAAAGTAGTCCAATAGTCATGAGATGAGGTGAAAAAGATGCGCTCGGCCTATTTTTTTTTTAAATAGGCTTTCCAAATCACGCCTCAGTTTTAGTGAACAAAATCGCGTGCGCGATTTTGTTTACTAAAACGGAGGCACGATTTGGTTTACTATGTGCACGATTTTGTTCACTAAAATGGAGGCGCAATTTATTTTACTATCATAATTGGCATGCTTGTTGGTAGCCTTGGGACTAGGCTTGGCAGGTTCGGGATTGCTTGGGATGATTTATTTTTTTTGGATCAAGAGTGATTGAATTCACTCCACCATTGCCTCTAAAATGTCCCTAAACTTCTTGCACACACCTATTAATCAAACAAATTTCTAAGTTTCCTGGCTTAAACGAGGCACATTGTCTTGTTTTCTAAAAAACAATAACAAGGATCACATTATAACACCACGGTTTTGACCCCGTTTGCATTAAAAGTACATGATGTATATATTGTAATTAATCATGGTGAGAAGCTAAAGGAAAAAGCCCCACCATCGATTTGGTTATGTTATGTTTCGGCAATTGAGAATGTTGCCAATGGTACATCATGCCATCCGGCACCTTATAGTTCTGGCATCATGTAAACATGTAAAACTAATAAAATACCTACAACCAGCTATGGCAGTGCAACGTTAATGAAAAGGGCATGATTTCCTAATGTTAAGGGGGGGGGATTGTCTAACCCGTGGGAGCCATTGGGGAAAAGCTAGGTGTCAGCCACTTAAGCATTTATGTTAGTTGGGAAGTTAATGCTGGGTAGTGGTGGGCAGTAGACTACCCCCACGCACTCTCCACCAGCTAGTTCAGTCACACGCACGGGCTGGGAGTGGTTTCCTTGCGCGCTGCTTGGTATACCAACTGTTTTTGTTCTATCCACTCTCCCCATTGTCGGCCGTTCATTTTCCCTCATGCCGAGCTGATTTAAAAGGATCCATGATCCTTTCATTGGGGGTTGGTTCTCCCTTCTCTCATGGATCGCTAGTCTGTCGATCAGTTCTTCCTCCGATCTTGGCAGAGAATCGTTTTTGCTTTCTCCATTGTCAGACTGTGAGATTTTTTTCAGTGGTTTTCCTTTGTGGGATTTTTCCCTCCTGTTCACATAGAGAATCTGTGTTTACTCCACCATTGCCAAATGTGAAAATGTGTTGTGACTTCATCGTTGAGGAAGGACCATTGTTTTCCAACATTGCTGGCTGTGTTTGGACTATGTAATGTTCTGTTACTTCGTCGGGAACTGGGGCTGTTTTTCTTTCCCTGATTTTGTGGTTGCTATCGTTTTCCCCACATTGTTCACTTGTTGTGGTCTCATGTGTGTTCTTGAGCTGTTGTAGGTTGTTGTTGAGTCGTTTTGGCCACGATAGGGCCAAGAATGACTTAGGGATTGATTTTCCCCTGTCCTAGCTGTGAATAGCTTGGTTTTGCTACATGCATGCAGTGGTTGGTCTTCAGACTATGTGGAGTGTGATTGAAGGATCGGTATGCTTGAGAAACCTGGGTCTGGGAACCACACAGGGAGAGTTAGATGGCTGACTTTCTTCTCCACAAACCCGGGAGAGCACTGGTAAGGTAAGTCAAGGCCTGAGGGATTGTGAAGCAGAGAAGGGACTGATTACTGGTGTCGGGTGTGTGTGGGTGTCTTAGGAGTCATGCTATCCCTGGTGTAGGTGTCCTTAGCTCTTCCATGAGCTCACCAGCTTAGCATTTAGATTCTCCCAGCTCCTTCATATCATGATAAACCCTACTATGTGGGATTGGCTGATTTGTGTACCTTGGCTATGTGTAAGCCTGCTTAGTCCCTTATTCCTTGGGGAATCATGCCCATCTCGGGGGTGGCAATGTTGCTAAGAGATTGATGAGCACACTAGCCTATGGTTGGGTGGAACATTGCAGTGACGTAGCTGTTTGTAGGATGACTTCTGTATAATATGAGTACCCTTGTCTATTTCATCTCTACGATTATATTTGATGGCTAATGAACTATGATGAACATGTTGAATGCCTGAATGTATGTTTGCTTCTGCTATGTATGTGAATGACTATGCATCTTAACATGTTTTATGTTTTAAGAATTTTATTTCAGCATTTTATGTATGTTCCTGTTTATGGGGCTAGTTGCTTGGATGTTTGATGGTTTGGTAGCATCCTCTTCACCGATCGGAGGGTCGGGGACATTACAGAATGGTATCAGAGCTAAAGTTGCAGCATGGGCCTGAATGGGCCATGAAAGATCAGCTAGTAGAGGCAAGTTTTGTTCTTCCCAGCAGAGATCATAAATTTATGACAAGAAATTCACAAAATTTTCCTAAGTGTCATCGACCCATCGGGAGACTAAGTGTGAAGCTCTTCCGATGTAGCGGCTCACCTAATCGGAATGTCACCCGATAGTCGGAAGAAAATTGCAAAATTCCTCTTTGTGCTCGTATGTCGTCGGCGAATGTTAGAGGATGGAGGAGTCACAGTTTCGGCGGAGATCAACCAAAGACCGCCGAAACGCCTGCTCGATTAGTCTGAAGGTCCTCCAATATCGAATGTCGGTGATCGACGAATGTTAAAGGAAGGGAGAGAAGATACATCGAAGGAGGATAGGAGATGTAAGAGCCAATGCGGAGTGGCAGAAATTTGAAGTGAAGACCGCCGACGCAAAAGAATAAATTTTGTTTCGAAAATTTTCTAAGTGTAAGACCGTCGGCACATCGGAAGACTAAGTGGGAAGCTCTTCCGATGCAGGGGAAAAATTAGTCTAAAGAACCCCTGATAAAGACCTCGGCATCAGCAAAATTTAGATGATGATGACGCTGCAATGTCGACGAAAATTAGAAGAAGGAAACGCCGATACGACAGCAGGAAAAAGGTGAGAGCCCTGAGGAGGAAGGAGGAATCTTCGCCGAAATTCTCCTAAGTATTAAAGACGTCGAAGAAACTTTTTTGTCTGGACCACCGATACTGTTGGCGATGCCAAAGGGTTTTGGTGGAAGATAGGTGAAGGTAGAGCCGTGGTTTCGACAAAAATCTACCGAAGATCACCGAACCGTCGGCGAGAATTAGATGATGAAGCAGCCGACGCAGAGAAAAAGAAGAAGAATTTTTTTTGAAAATTTGAAAATTTGTCTAAGTGTTGAGCCCATCAGCGATCGGAAAAAGTTAGAGGATAGGAGTGTGGATCGGCGAAAGTTAGTTGACGGAACCGCCAACACGTCAGTTCACTTAGTCGGAACAATCGGCGAAATTTAGATGATGGGACCGTCGATGAACTACATCGAAAAAGTTTAGTTGATTTTGTGTCCGCCATTGCGGCTGGCTAGTGGACTATCCTTCCGACGGATAGAGTCCTTGACTGTCGATGCTGCAGAGGATAGTTGTGCTGACAGGCGATGCAGCGAAAAATTTCCAAAAATTTTCCAAGGCACAAGAATATCGGCGATCCAGAAACATTAGTTGTTGGAATCGTCAATGACTAGAGAATGGGATCGACGACGAATAGAAGATGAAGCTGCCGAGGCTAGTGAAGTCAATCGATGAATATTAGTTGAAGGAAGAGCCGATGCAAAGAAGAAATTTCAAAAAAAATTCTAAGTGTTGAACCCATCGGCAATCGGTAATAGTTAGTTGTATTGGTCACCAATGAACATTGGAAATAATTAGTGGTTCATGCACCACCATTGCGGAAGTCTAGAAGACTAATCTCCCGACGGATAGAGGCCCCGACTGTCGATGCCGTAGTCGGTTGTGCTTTCGACCGCTGATCGAAAATTTTTAGTTGATCAGGGCACCAATCGGAAAAAGTTGAGGGTTGTGAAACCGCCATTGCAGACGTTTAAAGAACTATTCATCCGACGAGAAGTGCATCTGAGTGCCGATGCCGCAGAGACTAGTTGCTCCGATCGCCAGCAAAGTTGTGAATGTGGAAACCCTAGAAGGCTTGTTGGTCATCCAGAATCTTAGATGACTGTGGACCCAACATGCCAAAAATATCGATGAACAGGACGTTGATGAGCATGGAGGAAACTAGAGCTTTTGGCCGCTGAAACGTCAGAAACTTAGTTGGAAAGAGGTCCGATTGGGATAAAGGAATTTCTGGGGTTTTCAAGTGGGATTTTTCAGTGGATTTTCAGCAGACTGCTAGTGAATTACAAGGATGAAAAGGAAGAAAATTCCAGGTGGTTGAGGTTGACATTTCAGACCATAATACATTTGGTAAAAAGCATCATTTTTGAAGTGGTGTGGTTTTCACACCCAAAGTCAGAATTAAACATGTGGATAGGCGTTGGACAGCTTATCCAGCAGAGAACAAAGGAGAGTCACCAGAATTTGAGTGTGGAGCAGCAAAGTGCTATTAATTGCTTGAAAGAGAAATGTGTTGCTGGAAATATGGACAAATCTAGGAATTGTATGCCTAGAGGTAGCAAGACCATGAAGTCAAACCAGTTGTTGTGTGGAAGAGGAGTTCCATGCAAAGATAAGGGGCTTGAAAAGGGAAATTTCCTTAAACCCTGTCTTGCTAATTATGATTACAAGTTTTATACATGAAATGTATGAGGATATGCCTTGCATGCATAGGATATTACGTGCTGGTAAGAATAGTGAGAATTATACATTTATAATGAGCCACTAATGATGATTATTGCATTGATGTTGGCATTAGTGGAAAAATCAATGACAACATGGACATGGCTGAATATGTTGCTGATGCTAACGAATGTGGCAAGAAACCCTATGGAGAAAGGGATAAGGCAACAAGTCCAGGATCAAAAGTTGGTGAGTAAATTCTGCAATCTCCTACAAGGGACCAACCAAACTGGTAATGTCAAGGGTGTAAGTAGGACCCATGATGGTAAGAGTTTAATTATGACAATTGCATGGAGTGGTAAAAGAAAGAGGTCTCATACCATGTGGGTATTTGAATTTTATATTGCATTCATAGAGAAAGGTGTCATGCATGTATTATGTTGTTATGAGCTTAGTAGCCCAAGGAAAGTAAGCATTGATGATCTTGATTATAGTCATGCATCCTATATGAAGTAGTCATGGTTAGGCCATGCATGGTATGTTTGAATGCATAGTATTCCTGAATCAATGCAAGGTAGCATTGAGGGGGTATGCATTAAAAGATTTTATAAATATTGTAGTTATGCATTGAATGGATGCATATGAAAAGTATGAGTAAATGTTGTAGATATGCATACATAAGTATGGGTGCAAATGTTGTGATGCAATGCATGAATGCATAGAGATAGTGCGTGAGTTATTATGAATAACTAATGGCTGAAATGATGAATTGATGACAATTCTAGAACCATTTCAAGAGCTGTTATGAACGCAGGATAGTAAGTGCATGAAGAGGGTAGTCATGATCGATTGACTGCCAGCAATGCTCTATGGAAGGGCAAGGTGGTACAATGATACGCTTGTGAAGTAAGAAGTATCTAAACCATTCATTTAAATTGCATACATGATGTGACTATACCTTGCAATTTTAGTATGATAATGATTGTGTGAAGTAAATGAGTTTTGGTAATATTGATGTGCTAACAGCTGAAAGTATTTGAATTCTATAATTCTGAAAATGCTTCAGTGATTGTTGCAGCAATGGAAAAACGTTATATGCATAAAGACTTACCAAGTGTTTGGCTGATTGAAGTTCAGGTTTTAAGTAGATTTTTTGGGGCATGGCAATGTGAGTAAGACCATGACAAAGGCTGGAATCTACCATGTGAAAGAGCCAAACCTCATGAGAAGAGTCTTATGGCTATGGAACTAGTTTGTATGCGTAATGAGTTGTCAAATTTGAATTTGTGAATTTCGGATTTGAGAAATTGCTGACAACTACTAATCACTATTGGCTTGTATAGAATTGTGTCAGGAGGATGCATTGTAAGTGGGTATTCATGTTATGCTAGTAAGCATAAAATTATAATGGGGATAGTGGTGTTGATTACAAGAGACCCACAAATGAGGATCACCTCATTGCCAAGAAAATCAATTTTTGTAGTATATAGAGTTGCAAATTCTTATTGAATTTAATTACTAATGCCATTGCTTGGTTATGGAACAATCAATTTGGATTGGATTATTAGATAATGATTGACTATTTGGCTACTTGATGAATGTGCCAGGGGTACACATTGCATAAAGACCATGTGTGATGGCCTGAAGGAGCCAAACTTTATGGGGAGGTTTTCCCCTATCTTGGAAATGGGTTTCGGGTGAAACTCCATTGGACATTTTGGAAATGTCTCATCTGCACTACATGTTTGGTAAGCAACATGAGTGAGATGGTATGGATTATGTCAGTAAGACATGTGTGAATATGAAATGTGAAAAGGAGTTGGGATGGCAAACCGAGGGATTGTCAACTCAGAGAAGGGAGCCCCCATTCCTCCTTAACAAAGGAATACTGCATCGGTAAATGGATAAGTGTTCTGTGACCCTAGCTAAGAATATGCATGTCAATTGTTGAATTCAATATGTAGAGCATGTTTTGATTTTATTTCCATTATGACAGATTGCTTGAGTATGAATAGGGCCTACATGGTTCACATCGGAAAGGGGTGCACACTTTCCCGATGTCGGGTCATGAAAGGGTTTTTCAATATTGATTACACCCTAGGAAGTGGACGCACTCCTAGTGTCTCAATAATTAATAGTGAATGATGTGAAGTATGGTTACAGTTTTAGAGCAATAAAGCTGATGAATTTGCTTTTATTGCTTGTGTTGTCAGGATAAACATATGAAGTCTGGTGTTGTACACTATATGGAATTAGAGCTGATGGCTAGAAATGAATCTTGGAAATGGTCGTTTATTGTTGATATAAGTGCATGTGTTATTGTTTATGGCCTTATAAACCCAACTGTGTTGGCTTGGATGAATGGTTGTGGATATAAGTGCATTGTTGATATAAGTGTATTGTTGATATAAGTGCAGGTGATTTGTTGACGGTCTGATAAACCCAACTGAAGGTTGGCTTGACTATGTAATTATTTGATGTTGTGGAAATTGTTGTAATGGTACAGTGTTGGCTTGACTACATGTAGTCTGATAAACCCAGCTGTTAGCTGGCTTGGCTGAGTAGCCTAATAAACCCAGCGGTGTATTGGCTTGATTGGCTACCGCTTGATAAACCCAATTGTATATTGGCTTGGTTGGACGGTCTGATAAACCCAACTCTAGGTTGGCTTGATTGTGCCTGGTATATATATAAAAGGATGTTGTGAAGCAGCCTGCATACTGACCTAACATCCAAGTCCATAGGTGATCCCAAGGCTTGCAAGGTGAAGCAGGATCCTGTGGACTAAAGAGGAAATGCACAATATAGATAAGTATTGAATTATTTTGCAATTTCTTGCTTATGAATATACATGTGTATATGATTTGGTTATGATGTTTTAAGCTCTTGTTTAAGAGATAAAAACTGATGAGAATAAACTAAACATGTGAATTTATTCAATGTTTGAATATAGGTATTGCTGGAAGCGAGGACTATGAAAGCATCCGAGGGGTGCATGTGGACATGTGACTGTTTTGAAGAGCTCAGAATTAGCAGTCATGAAAAAGGAGCTAGTGATACTATGAAGTTCCTAGCAACCGAGACAAACCATGTGGGGAGGCTCCATGGTTGAGAGGTCTGAAATAGACCGGAGACACTAAGTGTCATGACCAAGAGGGATTGGTCCATCATTCACGGTGAAGTGAAAGAGGCTAAGAGCATGAAAACCACAGTGGTGGTGTGGGTTCCAGGATGGGACAAGACAAAGAGGGGAAAAAAAATCTTATTGCTCTCTCTTTCCTTTTTTATTATACTTATGTATTGTGAAAACAAAATATTGTTGAATGCATGTATGACTAAAAATAAAATGTGTGTGTTTGCTTAAAGTGAATTGTGAATGTTGGAATAGTTAAATCCCTGCCCAAGAATGGACATAAATGAACTCATATGCCTATTGGGAAGGCATGAAAAATATGAAAGTCTCCTTGATGAGACTTGGACTGTCATGCCAATTGGGCAATTAATTGACTAATTTTAATGCCTATATTATGCTTGGTGTAACAGAATTTCAATGATGCATTTAACAGGTGAGAAAAGTGAAATCCAATAGTGCATATTGATCATGGCAGTCGACCAAAAGCTGTTGGACTTGGCTAGAAGTCTTCTTCAAACAATTGCCAAGACCCAAGAAAATATTGGAGAGATGCTCAAGATACAGAAAAGTTCCTAGACCTAGGGACGAGCCGAAAGCTGAGAACCAGCAAGAGAAGCTCGTGGAAGCCGAGGGGCTTGGCGCTGAAAGTTCAAGTAAATAATTGAACGTGGGGCAGATCTGCAAAATTTTGATGTGCAAAAGGTATATGTATTCCTATGTATTGGAACACCGAGGGCGGTGTTATTCCAAGGGGGAGGGGATTGTAACACCCCGGTTTTGACCCCGTTTGCATTAAAAATACATGATGTATATATTGTAATTAATCATGGTGAGGAGATAAAGGCAAAATCTCCACCATTGATTTGGTTGTGTTATGTTTCGACAATTGGGATCGTTGTTGATGGTACATCATGCCATCCGACACCTTATAGTTCTGGCATCATGTAAACATGCAAAACTAATAAAAAACCTACAACCAGCTGCAACAGTGCAACGTTAATGAAAAGGGCATGATTTCCTAGGGTTAAGTGGGGGATTGTCTAACGTGTGGGAGCCATTGGGGAAAATCCAGGTGTCAGCCACATAAGCCCTATGTTAGTTGGGCAGTTAATGCTGGGTAGTGGTGTGCGACAGACTACCCCCACGCACTCTCCACCAACTGGTTTAGTCACTCGCATGGGATGGGAGTGGTTTCCTCGCTTGTTGCTTGGTATACCAACCATTTTTGTTCTGTCCACTCTCCCCATCACCGGCCGTTCATTTTCCCTCACGCCGAGCTGAGTTAAAAGGATCCACGATCCTTTGATTGGGGGTTGGTTCTCCCTTCTCTCATGGATTGCTGGTCTATGGATTATTTCTTCCTCCAATCTTAGCAGAGATTCGTTTTCCCTTTCTCCATTGTCAGACTGTGAGATGTTTTTCGGTGGTTTTCCTTTGTGGCATGTTTCCCTCCTGTTCACACAGGGAATCTGTGTTTACTCCACCATTTCCAACTGTGAAAATGTGTTGTGGCTTCATCGTTGAGGAAGGACCATTGTTTTCCAATGTTGCTAGCTGTGTCTGGACTGTGTAATGTCCTGTTACTTCGTCGGGAACCAGGGCTGTTGTTATTTCCCTGGTTTTGTGGTTGTTGTTGTTTTCCCCATGTTGTTCACTTGCTATGGTCTCATGTGCGTTCTTGACCTAATGTAGGTTGTTCTTTAGTCATTTTGGCCATGATAGGGACAAGAACGACTTAGAGATCGATTTTCCCCTGTCCCAGCTGTGAGTAGCTTGGTTTTGTTGCATGCAGTGGTTGGTATTCGGACTGTGTGGAGTGGGATTGAAGGATAGGTATGCTTGAGAAACTTGGGTTTGGGAGCCACACAGAGAGAGTTAGATGGCTGAATTTCTTCTCCACGACCCCGAGAGGGCACTGGCAAGGGAAGTCAGGGCCTAAGGGACTCTAAAGCAGAGAAGGGACTGATTCCTGGTGTCAGGTGTGTGTGGGTGTCTTAGGAGTCAGGCTATCCCTAGTGTAGGCATCCTCAGCTCTTCCATGAGCTCACCGGCTTAGCATTCAGCTTCTCCCAACTCCTTGATAGCTTGATAAACCCTACTGTGTGGGCTTGGATGATTTGTGTACCTTGGCTATGTGTAAGCCTACTTAGTCCCTTATTCCTTGGGGAATCATGCCTAGCTCAGGGGTGGCGGTGTTGTTGAGAGATTGATGAGCACGCTGGCCTATGGTTGGGTGGAACGTTGCAGTGACGTAGCTGGTTGCGGGACGACTTCTGTATAAGATGAGTATCCTTGTATATTTCATCTCTGCGATTATATTTTATGGCTAATGAACTATGATGAACATGTTGAATGTCTGAATGTATGTTTGCTTCCGCTGTGTATGTGAATGACTATGCATCTTAGCATGTATTATGTTTTAAGAATTTTATTTCAGCATTTTATGTATGTTCATGTTCATGGGGCTAGTTGCCTGAATGTCTGAAGGTTTGGTAGCATCCTCTTCGCCGATCGGAGGGTCGGGGACGTTACACACATTATGTTTGAAATTGCTTGTTCAATGATAAGTTAATCATGTACAAGAACAAAATCCTTGTACATTGATCATCCTTTACCCAATTCATTGTGTATGTTCATCAAGTTTAGAAGATTAACCTGGTTTATTATCATTGTTGTTGTTAAAATATAGAAAAAATGTTCCCTCAACAGCTTTTAAGAGATTAACTTATGGTCCATTATATTTGTATTGTTAAAATATGAATTTACTCTTAACCTAAGAGACTATTACAACTGTTGAAATAAGCTTTTCTTATGGATTGAGACAACATTTATTTAAACACTGATTTTTTTATTAGAACATGCAATTGCGCAGACTATTGTACATTGACTGAATATGTCAACTAAATCTTAACATATTTACTATTTTGAATGTATATATGTCATGGTGAAACATGTTTACTATTTTGAATTTGTCTCTGTCTAGGTCTAAGTCTCTTTTGCAATGCCTTTTAGCATTGACTTATCTCTTAAAAAAATTAAAAGAAAATTCTCCTAAGTTGCAAATTGAATATGAAAATATATTGAACAACGCAAAAGATAAAGCTTATATCTATGTTGAGCTAATCATATCTCTAGGTTTCAAGCTTATGATTATAACACATTGTAAATATGTTGTGTGACAACCAGGATTTCGGATGATATGGAATTCTTGATAGGGAAAACAACGTATGTCCCGTGACAAAAGGCATCAAACAAGATGACCTACAGGAGGTCGAAAAGATGGAAACTAAAATGTTTACTGTGGTGAGAAGGGAATCTAGATGAGCAATGATGAGCTGGAATATGATAGAGTAAGCGGCATCGAACCATGCAAACATGATATCATTCGACTGTCTTTTCATTTCAAATCCACAGCTTCCTCCCAGATTTTCCATTGAGGCCAAGCTAACCAACTAAGGTACATCCACTTTCTGCACTCATCATCATGTTTTTTAATATACTGATTACCCATTTAACATCAGTTCTTCCCCTGCAAACACGGTATCTAATCAAATCTAGATTATGAAATAGAAAACTACAAACCCTCCTCTCTAATTAAACCAATATAAGAGGCATCCTTTGTATTTGCAAATTATTGTAAAAGACAATATCATAAATGTTGTCAATGTACTTCAAAGTAGCCTTTGTAATGAATGAATGATACACGTTACTTCAATTTTCAGACAACATTTAATGATTGAATTCCTGGGGTGATAAAAAGTATAGTGTAGTTTGTTGAACACATTACACGGTATCGTTTTCTTTCAAATGTAGTGTTGGTGGAGTGAAAGTGGTGGAGCGAAAGTCTAGAGACCAAAGTCTCCCACCTAAATCCCTTTAGGTTTTGTAAGAGTTTTTTTTAAGTTCATCGCTTTAGGTTTTGTAAGAGTCTTTTCTAAGTTCATGCTTGGGATTATTATTTCTACTTGTTCATAGATTATTGTGTTTATTTTTTTTAGTAGTTTGAATAAAGTATATTTAATATTTCAAAATGTTTGAAGTGGTAACTAAAGTTTTATTTTATTTTTATGTGATTTTTTTTCAAAAAAACTGGTCTCATACAATTGAAATTCAGATTAAATAATTAATAAAAGATAAAAACTTTCTAAAAGTTAATATGTCACCTTTTTGCTGATTTCCTTCCCTATTTTTGCTGATTCTCTTTTTATCATAGTTTCAGTCTTTTCACTGATTCCCTTCCACCATTAGAAATAAATAAGAAGTTTCCATATATAAATGTATGTTTCCATGTGAATTTGCAAACTCACATGATACATAGGCCTCTTGCTTAAAGTGTTATTCACATAGATATCAATCTTTGAAGCATATTTCTCTCATTCTATGCAATATATACTTGATGGACCACGAAACTAGGAAATTTTTACATAGTGATTCGGGTAAAGCCAGGTAGGTTATTAAGAATTCTTGTGTGACAAATTTTTCATTGCAATGAATATGAAATATTAATTGATTAATCTTGATCGTTTTAATTCACAAGGCAGAATTTTGTTTATGATAATGTGGCAACCGTGGGATATTCTGCGCTGGAAATGCGAAGCGAAAGAGGATACGTATATGATCTTGATATATGGAGGTATCATTATATCTTATTATGTGGCAAGATGTCTTATAAGTAGGCCGAGACTGAGGCACCTAATTGGTTTATATTTTTAAAAATCCTCATTTAAAGAATGACGGCTTCCTATAGTGTAAGGTCCATATGACCTATGTAGACATTTAAAATGATATATATCTTAGTTATTTTATGTGGATGTCAATTGAAATGGAATAAATGCACAATAGAGACATATACCTTTAACCTATTTGTTGTTTTCAACGTCAAAGTAAATACTTGAATATGTGGTCGACATGATCAAATCTACTTTAGAAATTATTTAGTTATAATAAATAAATAAAATTATTTATTTAAATGTTTCACCATTAAAATGATTTTAATTGAAAATGGATTGGACTTGTATTTTTCCTAAAATTATTTTATAAAATAACTTTAGATTTAATAGCTTTTTATTAGTTCTTACTGTATAGAGAAACTATTGTTTTCATTTTTTTTATTAGTTTGAAATAAGCCCTTGGTAAACTATCTCCATCTCCATCTCTTCACTAAATCTACATAGATATTGCTTTCTTGCTTCTCCTTATATGTTTTTGTTACTGGTCTTATGAAAAAAAATCCCATAATAAAATGAAAACAAAACAGCAAGACTAACATTTTCTTTCATATGTTTCAAAATGAAGGGATGCTTCAACCAAAAAGTGTTCACTCACCTCTCTTTGGTCCAACCTACAACACTTGTAGGAAAATCATGTCTGTTACTACATTGCCATTTACTAGCCAATGCTATTGCATCGAGAGTTGTGAAGATACATCATTCATTTACATTTGTAGCCTTTGTTGCACACTAAAAAATAGACAAAACTTGAATGCACTATGTGAAAACCTCTAGTGGACAGACTCCTTCTAGAGCTCATCCAAAGTAGTTATTAAACCTATAACAATGATATCTCCATAGTGAATTACTCTTTTAATTTTTTTTAACTTCAAGAAACTACTTATAATCTTAATGTTATTTTGTGGAAAATACATACATTTATATCAAAATATTATTATGACTCTTTTTGTTGCACTAGAACTGTTGGGCACTTTAGAAAAACGATCTTCCTACTAGCATTTGACAATGTCATATTGGGCATCAAATAACTAACTTTCACTTGCAAATAATGTTACACAATTTTTTTTAGTGTTGACAATGTTTTTACAATTTTACTTTTTTCAAACATTTAGTTCAAAATTGGAAAATAGTGCTCAATAACTTTCATGCAAAGTTGGCTAATATAAGATGATTCACAAAATATTATATATGCTTTTACAAATTTCAATTTTTTTCAAAAACAAAGACTCTAATGGTACCAACCCTTATTTTAATATTATATATATGTAAGATTTGTTGGTATTTTAATCAATTTAAAATGATATTAGGAAAGCATATTTAAAATGTACTAACATTTCACAAGAAGACCTGCAAACCATGTGATAAGTTAAAAAAAACTTTTGAAAAGAGACCACTCTGTAAATACAAAGAAGAAGTGAGATAACTGAGAGGAAAAACCTCAAGAAAATAGAGATAATATGAATTGATGATGAGAAAAATTCAAAATATTAAAATTTCTTAATTTAAAAATAATTAATATATAATTTAATTTTTAATAAATAAGTAAATATTATTTGAAAATGATTTGAATGAATTGGTTAATATTGTTTTAATATTATATGTATGAAAATGATGTATTAGTATTTTTCTCAAGAGAAGCATATTTTTTTGATACTTGATACTTATGATAAGATGAAGAATTAAAAACTCTCTCAACGAGATCAATGTGCAAAGAAGAAGAATCAAGATAACATATAAGAAAATTGTAAGACAACGGATATGAGATGACATGATGATGAGATGGATGAGATGAATTCATGAAAGATGCACATTGGTAGAATAAAGCTAAACATATATTTGGTTTTCATTTGGTAAATATTTGCAAATGACTTGTATTAAGGAATGGCTAAAGGTTACACTGATGGTAATGGAAAAGTGTGAAGCATACATATAATATAGAGTGGAGAAAGGAGCATAGAAATAGGGATAACAATTTTTTTTTTCAAAGGAAAAAATACCAGCCTGTGTTATTCATTCAAGAATCAAAAGACATCTTATATATATAGCTAGAAAATGGTCTCTTAGTCCTGGCAAAAAATGCACAAATGGAACCCCATGAAGACAAGAACAACAAAGATCTAAGCGACATACAAACAACCCATAAAGAAAGTAGGAGCAAAAAGTCTGACAAATGCAGACTTTCTCAGCATTCCTGATAAACAGGTCAGAATATGCTGATAGTGAGATCGAGAGTGATCAAAAAACAGACAAGTCCTAAGTAAAGCATGCCGGCTGAAAGTCATTGCAAAGCGGACTAAGAACAAATACATATCAAAACACAATGTGCCAAAAGAATAAGAGCATATACTTTTGCACATGCTAGAAAAGCATAAAATGACCATGATCAATGATCATGCCATCCATAGATTCAGAAAAGAAACTGAAACCCATATCCATCTTCAAATCCTGCTTGGAGAGACCATCATCCTGCGTGTTATGCTCAAGATATATATGTTTGAAGATCACATGAGGGGCAGATAACAACATAAAATGGATGTCATCACACCAATGACTCAGAGAAGGGACATTAAGAGTTGTGAGTTTGTTAAGCCAAGAGATAATGACAAGTGAGTCACCAAATATCGAGTGCATGGGTAAACCCATCAACTTACTCACTCTCAGAATAGCTCATAATGCCATTAATTCAGCTCTATTGTTTGTGCTACAGCCACAGCCCTAGGAGAAACTAATGCAATAATCAGCATTAAGATGTATCACAAAGCCAACACCACCAATATTTCCTGCAGTAGCCCCATCAAAAAATCCACATGGGTAGTTGATCATGGGACACGGTCCAATATTTCTAATTCTTTTCTTTTTTTGAGGTATTGGATACAAGTGCATAAGGTTATCAATCTGAATGATAAGAGCATGGACAGAGGGCGTTTTATTGTTAAAAATGCATCGGTTTCTGAGATTCCACATACAACAATAAAAGAAAATCGGTAGATATATTAAGTGAGCAAAGATCAGGATGTTGCTGAACTAGTATTCCAGAAAAGAAGAGACAGATACAAATTGAGAAGGAGGAAGTCCATATCGAACAACAAAGTAGGAAAAGACTCCTTTGGAGAATGAACGGTCAATAAAGAGATGCTGGGTATTCTCTTCACCCATACTGCAAAGGACACATCTACTAGGGCCCTGCATACCCCGATGTTGTAATTGATCCCAAGTTAGAATCCAACCCTTAGCAGTTAACTGAATGAAGTAACCAATTTTCAAAGGGATATTAAGATTCTAGAGCGAGTCAAGAGCAGAGGACTGACCCTCAGAGAAAAATGAGGAAGATATAAAATCATAACCCAAGGTAGCAATTAAAGGACCCACATGTTGATTATGTGGCCATAATAATGAGTCACAAGTATCAGAAAGACGAATCCTTCCATACTCCAACCCTCTAATGTAGCTATCCCATTTCAATTCCCATTCACGCTAAATATCTAGTTCATCTACCGTGAACCAATAGCTCTGAGCAAATGGAGTATGATTCTGTGCTTGATCCAAAGTACAGATGCCAAAATCCTCTAAGTAATCCTGCAGATCATGAGGAAGAAGATAAGATGACCCCAAACCAACAATGGGATCCACTCCCAGTCGGATTGCCGACCCATTACTAGCCTTCCAAGTAATCCCTTTGCCAAGCCAAGAGATAGTGAGAAGAAAACCCTTCCAAATCACGGAGGCACCTCAAAGAGAAAAAGACTTTTTACAGAGCCAGGAGTGCAGGGGAATTCTTCTCACATACTTAACATACAGAAGCTGAAACCAAATGCCATTACCATTGATAGCCATCCAGAAGCTTTTAAACCTCAAGGATAGACTCAACCATGACAGCTGCTTAATACCCCCTCCACCAAGAGAAGTCGGGCACACTAAAATGTGCTAGTTGACAAGATGATATTTCTTTTTCTTAGAGGATGCACCCCATAGAAATGAAAAGATCATGTGCCTGAGTTTGTCAAGTATCGACTAAGGGATCATAACCAATGCCATCCAGTAGACATGAAAACTGGATAGCACTGATTTGATAAGTACAAGACGACCACCAAGAGATAAGAGCCAGTTGATCAAGTGATGGATGCGATTTTCAAATTTATTAAGGATCCAATGCCAATCCTTAACCAAGTACCCCAATGGCTTAATAAAGTATCCTAGGTACTTAAATCCTTTATTAATATGCTCAAATCAATAGGGAAGGAAGCTAGTGATCCTGCGTAGAAGATCAGCATCCAAATCGTTATGAAGAAAGCATGATTTGTCCAAGTTAATTTGCATTCCAAATGCCTCAAAAAAAATGTCCATTATAACTTTACAGGCCATCCATTCCTCAAAAGTACCGATACCAAACATGTTCACATCATCTACAAAGAGTAGATGTGTGAGGGATAGTTGAGGAAAAATATTGATACCCCTGATTCTGTCATTAGCTTTGGCATCCTTAATAAGTAAAATAAGCCCTTCGATGACTAGAATAAATGGTAGAGGAGACAAGGGGCATCCCTGCCTGATGCCACGAGAAGCAGTAAAAAAACGAGAGGGGGAGCCATTAACAAGGATGGCAAAATTTGCAGATGAAATACAACCCAGAATCCAATTCAATCCAACCAAAGGGACCCCGATTTGCAGAAGAATAAGTATGATGAAAGTCCAACTAACCCTATCAAATGCCTTAGTCAGGTCTAATTTCAAAATGAGGGCACACCTATTTTTGGTTTTAACAGTGTGGAGGACTTCCTACGTAATGGCTAAGGGTTCAGTGATTTGGCGATTCTTCAAAAAACCAAATTGCTGGGCAGAGATGGATTTGTCCAGAAAGGGCTTAAGTCTCAAAGAAACAACCTTAGATATCAACTTATAGACCGGATTGGAGAGAGAAATGGGACGGAAATCAGCAAAAGAGATGGGCAATTCTTTCTTGGGGATAAGCGCTATAAAGGTGGAGTTCAAGGAAGGCACCACCCGACCATCCTTCCTGGATATATCAACCATGTTTATAAGTTCAGGCCCTAGAAAATCGAATAAATCCAAATAAAATTCAACAGGCCATCCATCAAGACCCGAAGACTTATCTTTTTTGAAGGATTTGAGTGCAGTCTCCACTTCAGTCAGAGAAACTTGACAAGAGAATGTCTCCCTCTCTTCAAGGCTGATGAAAGAGGGAAATAATTGGACAACCTTGAGTTGGGATGCAATGTTAGTCAAATTATCATCAGAAAAAATGTTCTTAAAATACTGCATCCCATAGTCTTGAGTCCCTGATCATCAATGACCAAGTTGCCAGCCTCATCTTCAAGACCCCAAATGTCATTATGGTTTTTTCTAGAAGATGCCATAGCATGGAAGAATTTAGTGTCTGCATCACCTTGAAGAGCCCATGACACTCTGCTCTATAATCTAGTAGATAGTAATTCATGGTCCACCCACTTTTTGAGCTCAAGTCTAAGAACCACCAATCTGGACTGCTCCCTGGCACTCAAAATAGTTGTTGTTGAGGAACCAAGAATAGAGCTTATTTCATCCTCCACAAGAGCTAATTTGTCCTTCAACTCAACGGATTTCTGTTTAGTCTAGGCCTTGACTTTTCCTTTAAGGAAATGTAGTTTAACAGAAAGGTCTTCCATGGCATCCTCTGAGGAATTAGAGGAAATAAGAGGCCATTCAGTTCTAATCATATGAATAAAATCCTCATTATCCAACCAAGAATGATTGAATTTGAAGGGGAAAGCACAAGAGACCGGATGATCCAACCATTCAAATAGAACAGGAAAATGGTCAGAAATCCCAGATCTATGAGCCCAAACTCGATATCTGGCAAGGAGGCTAATAAGGTGATCTGAAAGCAGAAATCGATCAAGTCTTTTGGATATGCCCTCTTCCCCTATCCTACCATTTCGCCAAGTAGGTCCAGCACATGAGGGGGCCACATCCACCAGTCGATGATCCAAGAATATTTTAGTAAAATAGGGCCCCAGGGGATCAAGTTGTGCCTTAGAGCCCCAAATCTCAGATACATTCAAATTGAGGTTCAGATCCCCCGCAAGGATTAGGTTAGGTAAGGTAAGCATACCACCTCTAGCCATAGAATTCCAAAAAGATTCTCTATGAAGGTAGGGTCCATAAAAATTAAGGATGGAAAGGGGGAAGGTAGATCCTCAGATCAATGCCTTGAGCAAAATGCTTGCCACAGTGTGATAGGCTTTACACTTGACGAGTCTTGGATTCCATCCAGAGAGAATGCCCCCCGAAAGACCAGAGGAGTTGATCGCACAGAATTCCCAGCCAGGACAGAGATTAGAAAAAGCAAGTAGGGCAGGATAAGTACTGGTCATTGTTTCTTGCAGGAGAACAACAAGAGGCGAAAGTGAAGAGAACAGGTGACAAAGGCTTTTTTGTTTGGCTAAGCCCCCCAAGCCACGGACGTTTAAGGAAAGGATACACATTAAGAACCACTATGTTGAGGGTTCGAAGCTCTAAGAACCCTGAGAGGAGAAGAAGAATGCCGGCGAGCTGCATTTTTAAATCTAGTGGATAAAGGGGTATACAGGGCAGGAACAGGAGCCGTAAGCTCCAGAGGATTTTTTTTTTCTTTCTGATAGTGACATTTTTGAATCGGATGGATTCTAATGGTAAGATTGAGGGGGAGAGGGGTCTTATCATAGAATACGTTCAAGGACTTTTGTAGTGAGGGGTATGCAAAGGAAGGCAAGGAAACAGGGCTACGAGGAGGCATAGTAAGAACAGAGGGGTCAGAGCGGGTAAGAGGGGGAAAATTTGAGTCCAAAAAATGGATGGAGGAGAGACCTCCGTAATCAGAAGAGGACGATCAGAGGTCTTGCAGGAGGATGGACCTAACAATAAATATCCTTCGGTATCCGTTGGAGGAATACAAGGGGGGAGGGCGCGATGAGCGCGAGATAAAATTCACCGGATCTAACATAGTATCACAAGAAACAGTAGTGGGGCTGAGCAAAGTAAGGTTAGGGGACTCAAGCGATAATGGGTGAGCAAGACAGCCATCCACCAAGTCGAATATGTCTAGATCATGATTAGAGGCATCTTCAAAAAGGGAACAAGCATTAAGAAGAGTACCTGGCTCAAGATTTGAAAGAGTAGCAGGAATGCTCGTTGAATTAACCTTCGTAACAAGAGGAGGAGTCACAAATGACTCATAGTTCTGTTGTGGTCTCGGAGAAACAGAACCCAGACGAATGATAGGACAATCACAGTGAAGATGTCTTGTTTCCTGGCATCGACTGCATCTGAATGAAATGCCAAGATAGTCAAGACGTTGGGAGAACAGTCGCTCAAGACAAAGAATCTCGACTTCAGCCAGCAACCCCTTTGTGATATCCATTTCCACTAAGATCCTCGCCATCCTCTTGTAATAAGTGTTCATGAAATCCTCTTTCATAGCCACAAAGCGACCAATGGTATTACCAATACCTTCCAATAGAGAGCGATTCTAAAGAGGAAATGGAAGACCCGGGAGCAGAGCCCAAAGGTGGCGTTTCTTCACCCTTTCATGAAGAGGGTCGAAGTGAAAGGTCCAACACCAGTGACCCTTCCCTGATGCGCCAAATCCGGTTAAGTACAGACGAAGCATGGGAGTCTTCCAAAAATATAAAGACAATCCACCCCCGAGCCAACAAGCTGATCATAGGAACATATGACAGGAATGTCTTCCAATGTTCAGAGGCCCAAGAAAACTAGGCCTTCTTATCATAGAGCAATATTCAAGTATACCAATGAGAGCACGAGAACACCAAGCCTCGACCCTGTCCATGAAAACATCACGACCAACAACATATCGTAGCTTCCCTTCAAGTGTCTTATGGGATTTAGCCTTCCAACAGCGACGGAAGCGAGCAACACATGAATCCAACTGAGGAATGGAAGACCCATCATGGATCTCTAACACGGGGGATGGAAATGAATGGGCTAACAACAATTCTGAACTCTCAAGTCAGCCGGAGTCGACAAACCCGAGAGAGAACAAACCCTAGAATAGACAATCCCTTAGTCTACTATAAACCCTGGGTATCCAAACCCCAGTTGGGGGAGTCACTACAAAAAAACAAGACCCAATCTAAATTCAATTGTACCAAGAAACCTGGGGATAGACCCAACTAAACCCTAGTGGAAGCGTCCACTCTAAGAGATGATTACGATAGGAGTCATAGGTCCAGGGACAGACAAAACCCCAAAAAGCCAGAATTATTAAGATTCAACGTGACGTATAAAACCAAGAATAAACCCCATAACGTAAAAAACACAAAGGTGCCAGACAAGGACGACAAAGAAAGAAACCTTGAACCTGCCAAGAGCCCGCCAAACCACTAGCTAGCAAGAATCAGTAAGACCTGAAATCCTCTACAAAGAACCAATACCAACAAATATAATGCAAATTCCCACTTATTTTATAAACTAGTTGGTACTAGTCCTCAAAGAAGAGGATGGACTCCAGTCATTGGTAATAGCTAGGAGAAGCTCAGAAGATTGAGCCAGCAGAGAACTGAAGTGCCCTTAAAAGGCCCTTGAATCCAAAATGTAACCACCTCCAAAACCAAGAACCGAGAACGCAAGGGAAAGTAACAAGCCAAACGAATGAAATAGAAGGTAATGGCACCTCCCTAAGAGAACGATACCAACAAAACAATCCCTCTCGAAGACAAAAAACAATAGCAATCGATGGTAGCATGGAAAAGAAGCAGGAAAAATATAAACACCAAGAAAAAAAGGAAGGAGGAAGTAAAACCCATACACGGTGACCTCATAAACCAAATCCAAAAGGGCCGAACAACTTAGAGAGAGAGCTTGAAGAGTTTGCTCCGCCATCTCCAGCAAGCACGTTGTTCTCGGGCACCTAGTTAAGAGGCAGTCTTAACGATAAATATATAACATAGAGTGGGGAAAGTGTTAGGATATTTAGACACTTAGGAGTTAGCTAATATCAACTTGTGTAATATATCCGTTAGGTAAAAGTGTGTTTCTTTAGTATGCATTAGTATGCATTTGTAAATATTATAACCCGAGAGTTATGATATGTTCTGGACAAAGAGTAATCTAACGGTTCAACTTCTCTTATATCATACCTACCATTGATCTGTGGCTTAACACCTTATTGGTCTATGATCTCTATTTAGAGAGCATAGAGGGTCCTTGGCTAGTTGATCGATTATAAGAAGCTCATGTAACTTTCTTTCTTTTGCATAATAAATTGCTCCAAGTAGCTATTTGGCTGGGGCCATGGATTGTTTCCCTCTCGAGGTTTTTAACCACGTGAGAAACATCAATGTGTTGATCTGTGATCTATTTGTGTGAAGCGGTTGCTCAAGGTGTTCGGTCTTTTGGGAGTACCCTATGTACCCGAACATGGTATCATAGCTTTTATGAAGAGCTACTTTCATTTTTTATCTAGATCTGGAACTAGTGTTGTCAAAACTTTGAAAGGGTTTTTGTTTCTAAATTTTCTATACATTTTTGGCTTGTGGGAGTTGTTCCATTGTGTCCGGAGCACCATTTACATTGGGAAATAGTTTTCGTTTCAACAAAAACCGTTTCTGTTTGCTCCAGAAACACCCATTTCGACAAATCTGAAGGTATAATGTTATAGTGACAGATTTGTTTTTTTTAAATCTCTCATATTTTATCAGTTTATTATTAGATCTTTTCTATTTTAGTCTCGGACTATTGTTTTCCCTGACTACGTAGGCTCTTTTCCGTGCATCTTGCGTGATCGCGGCGAATCAGAAACAGTAAGGGAACGTTTTTTTTTTCTTGTCTTCTCGGCTACGTATGCTTTTTGCCGTGCACTTTATGTGATTACGACAAATCAGAAACAACAAGAAAACTTGAAAACATAGACTTTTCGGGTAAGCTAACCAAGATCTAACCTCATTGTGTGGAAAAAAAATTGTTTTTTTTTGTTTCTTTTGTGATTTGCAAGAAAATAAAGCAAGCACAGAGAATGAGAGAGAAGAGTAAAAAAAAAAATCCCCCTTCCTCTTTTCATACTTTTACATACCTTTTAAACTTAGCTCACTTGGTCCAAAGTTGCTTTACACCTTGATAAGTCTTGAGTTCAAGTCTTACCAAGTTACTTTTAAATGCATGCAATTTCTATTTTCAAGTTACTTTATTGTAAAAGTGCATCTCACATAAATAAAATAAAATAAAAGTGAGTCGCTTAAGTATTTTAATTTATTGTCGCATTATTTAAAAGTCACATTATTGTAAAAGTGAACATCACTTATTCTACAAAAAGTGATTCACTTCAAAGCAACTTTATTGTAAAAGTGTTTGTCAAAGGTTGATCTCGGGAAGAGGAGCTTATTTTTTTAGTTTGTCAAGTTAATATTTGCCACGTCACTATTGGGGACATCTTCAACATTTTCTTTGATCAAGCATAACTTCATCATCCGTAATCCGTTTTGAGTGTCGTTTTTTTTTAAATCGCATATTTTTTTGAGCTCTTTGCATCTAGACAGTTAATTTTTATTCTTTTAGCCATTATTTTATTTTACAGTATGGCCGCCCCTTGTGATATTATACTTACAAGTTCTAACTATTTCTCATGGAAATCTTGTATGGAGGATGCTCTGCGAAGTAGGGGACTTTTCAGGATAACCTCAGGGAAAGAAACAGAAACCACTGATGATGATAAGAAAATTAAATGGGAAAATCGATGTGATGAAGCTCATGGATTGATTGGGATATCTACTGGTTTGTGATTCTACATATCTGGAATTGATGAAACTAATCTCGTTTGGGAAAAGTTGGAATCTGTATTTGGTAAACACAATGAAATTCGGGGCCATCAACTTGAGAATGAGTTGCTTTCCTTGAATCTAAATGATTTTTCATGCATTCAAGACTATTTACCTAAGTATAAAACTCTTAGACTATTATGTGCCGAATGCAAGATTAAGAAAGAAGACAAACAATTTATTTATCATATTCTTTCAAAACTTGGACCTGCATATTCTATTTTTGTATCTACATTCTACTCCATGAAAGAATCATTGACTGCAGCTAGCTATCAAGAGCCTAGCCTTGAATTCTTTTGTGATTCCCTAATTCAAGAGCAAGATAAGCTCATTCATCTTGGAAGAATTGACAATGCAGATACACCTGGGAAAGCCTTATTGTCCCAACAGAAAGAAAAGTCCAAGCCTCCCAAGAAACAGAATTTTCACAATAATAAGCCAATTAACAAGGGTCCCAAACCCTCTCAGTCAGCTTCTCCTTTAAAAAATGACAAAGGATCCAAGCAAAAAGGAAAGAAGACTGAGCGTCATTGCAATTTTTGTGGAAAAGATAATCATGATGAATCTAATTTTTTTAAGAAGATGGTAGCCTTGGAAGTAGCAATGAAGAAGCACCACATTAGCCTAGATTCATCTTTAGAATCTAACTCTCATGCACATGCACCTTGTGCTTCTGGTTACTCTTATACTGCATCTTCTTCTTCTACTTCAAATGAGTGGCTCATTGATTCTGGAGCATCTTATCATATGGCTAAGGATCAAGCCATATTTTCTACTATGCATGAATGTAACACCAAACAAATATTTGTTAGTGATGATATATCTCTAAGTGTTGTAGGATCTAGAACAGTTCCAATAGAAAATGGTCATTTCAGTGATGTACTATGTGTTCCAAAAATTTCCTGCAATTTGTTATCAGTCTATCAAATCACTCATTCCGGTGAAGGTAAAACTGTGACATTTACACCTCACCAAGTTGTAATCAAGGATTTTAAAAATCCTCAAAATGTCCTTGCTACTGGAACTATTGATGATATTACCAGGTTGTACAAATTTAACAACTTTGGGTCATCACCTTTTCCTTCAGTTTTTGTTGCTCATAGTGATAACTTGAGCAAACTTTGGCATGAGCGATTTGGTCACTTAAATTATCGTCTATTGCAACAACTATGTAAAAACAATATGGTGACTAGTCTTCCACTGGTATCTTGCAAGGATGGTGTTTGTTCCAGTTGTGTACTCGAAAAACATCATCAGGAAAGTTTTGACAAATGTACCTCTTGGCGCGCCTCAATTCCCTTGGAGCTTGTGCATAGTGACTTGTGTGGCCCTCTTCCATCTGCTTCCTTTTCTGGTTTCAAATATTTCTTAACTTTCATTGATGACTACTCTAGACGCACTTGGGTTTACTTCCTAAAACTTAAGAGCGAAGTCTTTAACATGTTCTTGGCCTACAAGGCCCTTGTTGAAAAAAAATATGGTCATCAAATTATTAAGTTAAGATCTGACAATGGAGGAGAATATGTTAACAACAAGTTCACTACTTTTTGTACTGAACAAGGAATCCAACAACAATGCACTATTCCATATACACCACAACAAAATGGTGTAGTTGAATGGGAGAACCGCACATTGAAAGAAATGGCTAATTGTATGATCCAATCTAAGGCACTAAGTCTTCAATATTGGGCTGAGGCATAAATTGTGCAAATTACATAGTTAATCACACACCCACTAAATTTTTACAAGGTATAACACCGGAAGAAACATGGAGTAAAATTAAGCCAGATGTAAGTCACTTTCGTGTGTATGGTTGTGAAACATGGGCTCACATTGCGAACGAAAAATGGAAAGCGTTACAGCCTAAAAGTGAAAAGTGCATATTTGTTGGATATTCTGAAGATGTAAAAGGGTATAGACTTCTTCAACTACATTATTATGATATAATCATTTGAAGAGATGTTAAATTTGATGAAAATCTCTTGGCCTGCGAGCCTAACTTGGCGAGTGTGCCATCCTTGGCTAGCGAGCCTGATTCAGTGATTGTGTCTTCTTCTTCTTCTTCCAGCTTCCTTGACAAGTTTCCAAATCCAGTTTCTGATGATGACAGTGAGGATGAAAATCCACCTCCGCCTACTCATGTTCCTCCAATTGCACCAGCACCAATGCCTCCTCGATGGGTCCATTCAACATGTGAAGCAGCTGGTGATCTTGCCGGTGATCCTAGAGATCAACGTCGAACACGTTCTTAGTTTTAGAGAGCCTCTTCTCTTTTGGCTCAAGTTTCCGAGAATCATGATCCAGAAACTT
>LPNX010527049.1:71590-166193 GCA_001517045.1 Pseudotsuga menziesii | reverse complement strand
TATCATTCCTTAATGGCGAATGATACTTGGGATCTTGTTCCTCTTCCAAAAGGAAGAAAACTTGTCAGATGTAAATGGGTCTACAAAACTAAGTATGCATTATATGGAAGTGTTGAAATAATTAAGGCAAGGTTAGTTACCAAAGGTTTTTCCCAAGTTGAAGGGATTGACTATAATGAAACCTTTGCCCCTGTAGAAAAAATGAATTCCATCTTCCTTGTTCTTTCCCTTCCAGCCTTACATAACTGGGGAGTCCATAAAATGGATGTCAAGTCTGCCTTTTTACACGGTGATTTACAGGAGGAAATTTACATGGAACAACCTCCTAGATATGTTTAGGATAACTCTAGCTGTGTCTGTCTCCTTAAGAAATCCTTATATGGCCTTAAGCAAGCTCCTAGAGCTTGGTATGCCAAAATGGATAGATTTCTCCTTAACACTGGTTTTTCTAGATGCCATTCTGACCCCAATGTCTATACCAAGAAAGTAGGAAACCATCTCATCATAATTCTTCTTTATGTTGATGATCTTATCCTTACTGGAAGTGACCCTAACCTTATAACCCATGTGAAATCCAGTCTTAAGCAAAATTTTGAAATGTCATACTTAGGACATTTGCATTATTTTCTTGGTCTCCAAGTCTTGCAAACCAAAGAAGGAATCTTTCATTCCCAGTCTAAGTATGCTTGTGACCTTCTTCGTCGCTTCCACATGGAAGATTGTAAACTAGCCCCTTCTCCCTTTCTAGTCTGGAGTCAAACTTACTACCACTTGTAATTCCCCTGAAGTAGATGCCACCTTGTATCATCAGCTTGTTGGTAGTATTTTATACTTGACTCATTCCCGTCATGAAATTTCCTTTCTCGTTGGTCGTGTTTCCCGTTATATGCAAACTCCTCATGAAAGTCATTGGAAAGCAGCAAAAAGAATACTTTGATATATTCGAGGTACAATTCAATTTGGGATTCATTATAGTACAGGGGGAAAACCTTTGTTGGTTGGTTTCACTGATTCAGACTGGGCCGACGATCCTGATGATTGAAAGTCTACTACAGGTTATGTTTTTAGTCTCGGATCTGGACTTGTCACTTGAGCTTGTAAGAAACAACAAACTCTTTTTTTTTCTTCAGTAGAAGCATAATATCGAGCCACAGTTAATGCTAGTTAGGAAGCTTTATGGCTTCGACAGATCCTTTCAGAGTTTGGATTCGAGTAGCAGTAGCCTACCCCATTTTGGTGTGACAATCAAAGTGCCATCAAGATTTCCAAAGATCCAGTTCTACATCAGCGCAACAAACACATTGAGCTACACATGCACTTCATCAGAAATCTTGTTCATGATCGTGTTATTGAAGTTCTCTATTGCCCAATAGATGATCAAGTTGCAGACATCTTCACCAAGTCTCTTACAGAAGCGAAGTTTTCTAAACTTCAGTCTATGTTAGGAGTTCAGGAATGTGTCCTTAAGGGGGGATAGTCTCTAATGCCTCCTTCCTTCTCCTAATAGTGTCACTTTTGTAAATCCTTCAATCCTATCCCAAGTTGTTCTTAAGGGGGGATGTTAGGATATTTAGACACTTAGGAGTTAGTTAAGATTAACTTGTGTAATATATCCATTAGGTAAAAGTGTGTTTCTTTAGTATGCATTAGTATTCATTTGTAAATATTCTAATCCAATGGTTACGATATGTTCTAGACATAGAGTAATCCGACGGCTCAACTTCTCTTAGATCATACCTATCACTGATCTGTGGCTTAACACCTGATTGGTCTATGATCTCTATTTAAAGAGCATAGAGGGTCCTTGGCTAGTTGATCGATTATGAGAAGCTCATGTAACTTTCTTTCTTTTGCATAATAAATTGCTCCAAGTAGCTATTTGTCTGGGGCTGTGGACTATTTCCCTCTCGAGGGTTTTAACCACGTGACAAACATCGGTGTGCTGATCTGTGATCTATTTGTGTGAAGTAGTTGCTCAAGGTGTTCGGTCTTTTGGGAGTACCCTATGTACCTGAACAGAAAGGGGTATAGAAATAGGAATGCAGAGCATTTTGGGACTCCAAGAAATCTTACATCAACAAAAAAAAAACTTTGTTTTTCTTTGATAAACTTGTGTTTATAACTTTGTTCTTCCTTATAAACATTTAAAAGTGGTTTTATTTTTCTTTTTCTAATTAACATTTTCATAAGGCTTATTAGCATGTTCATAAGATATATTGTGATAGTGGATATGTTCTATATGCAATTTTTGACATAGAAGATGGATAGTTCTTGAGAGACACATGAAAGATGGTGTTTGGAAAGATGGCTTATAAAGTGGGGTAGTGCCTCACTTAGTTGGATAATACTAGAGGTGAGGCCTTAGTAATGGGAACTTTTGGTGTTGGTTAAAATATTTTGTTAAAGTGATCTCATTTTGGGATTGGTTGCAGATGAAGGGATGACCTATACAAAATTTTAAACACACTCGCAATGTTAAGATATTTAGACACTTAGGAGTTAGTTAAGATCAACTTGTGTAATATATCCATTAGGTAAATGTGTGTTTCTTTAGTATGCATTAGTATGCATTTGTAAATATTCTAATCCGATGGTCGCGATATGTTCTAGACATGGAGTGATCCGACGGTTCAACTTCTCTTAGATCATACTTACCATTGATCTGTGGCTTAACACCTGATTGGTCTATGATCTCTATTTAAAAAGCATAGAGGGTCCTTGGCTAGTTGATCGATTATGAGAAACTCATGTAACTTTCTTTCTTTTGCATAATAAATTGCTCCAAGTAGCTATTTGGCTGGCGCCGTGGACTGTTTCCCTCTCGAGGGTTTTAACCACATGACAAACATTGGTGTATTGATCTATGATCTGTTTGTGTGAAGCGGTTGTTCTTGGTGTTCGCTCCTTTGGGAGTACACTGTGTACCCTAACAATAAAGTTGCTTTGAAGTGAATCACTTTTGTAGAATAAGTAAGGTTCACTTTTACAATAATGTACTTTTAAATAGTGCGGCAATAAAATAAAATAAAAGTGAGTCACTTAAGTCTTTTAATTTATTGCCGCACTATTTAAAAGTACATTATTGTAAAAGTGAACCTCACTTATTCTACAAAAGTGATTCACTTCAAAGCAACTTTATTATAAAGTGATTGTCAAAGGTTGATCTTTGGAAGAGGGGGGCTCTTTTTTTTAGCTGGTCAAGTTGATATCTGCCACGTCACTATTGGGGACATCTTCAACATTTTCTTTGATCAAGCATAACTTCATCATCCAGAATCCGTTTTAAGTGCCGTTTTTTTTAAAACCGCATATTTTTTCGAGATCTTTGCATCCAAATAGTTAGTTTCTATTCTTTCAGAAATTTTTTATAGTATGTCCGCCCCTTGTGATATTATACTTACAAGTTCTAACTATTCCTCATGGAAATCTCATATGGAGGATGTTCTGCGAAGTAGGGGACTTTTCAAGATAACCTCAGGGAAAGAAACAGAACCCACTGATGATGATAAGAAAATTAAATGGGTAAATAGATGTTATGAATCTCGTGGATTGATTGGGATGGCAATCTCTATTGATTTGCGATTCCACATATATGACATTGATGAACCTGATAAAGCTTGAGAAAAGTTGGAATCTGTGTTTCGTAAACACAATCAAATTCGGGGTCATCAACTTGAGAATGAGTTGATTTCCTTGAATCCAAATGATTTTTCATGCATTCAAGACTATTTATGTAAGTATAAAACTCTTAGACTCTTATGTGCAGAATGAAAGATTAAGAAAGAAGACAAACAATGTATTTATCATATTCTTTCCAAACTTGGACCTGCATATTTTGTTTTTGTATCTACATTCTACTCCATGAAAGAATCCTTGACTGCAGCTAGCTATCAAGAGCCTATCCTTGAATCCTTTTGTGATTCCTTAATTAGAGAGAAAGATAAGCTCATTCATTTTGGAATAATCAACAATGCAGATACATCTGGGAAAGCCTTATTGTCCCAATAGAAAGAAAAGTCCAAGCCTCCCAAGAAATAGAAATTTTGCAATAATAAGCAAAACAACAAGGGTCCCAAACCCTCTCAGTCAGCTCCTTCTTCAAAAAAAGACAAAGGATCCAAGAAAAAAGGAAAGAAGACTGAGCGTCATTGCAATTTTTGTGGGAAAGATAATCATGATGAATCTAAGTGTTTTAAGAAGATGGCAGCCTTGGAAGTAGCAATGAAGAAACACCACATCATCCTAGATTCGTCTTCAGAATCTAACTCTCATGGACATGCACTTTGTGCTTCTGGTTACTCTTATACTGCATCTTCTTCTTCTACTTCAAATGAATGGCTCATTGATTCTAGAGCATCTTATCATATGGCTAAGGATCAAGCCATCTTTTCTACTATGCATGAATGTAACACCAAACAAATATTTGTTGGTGATGATAGATCTCTAGGTGTTGTAGGATCTGGAACAGTTCCAGTAGAAAATGGTCATTTTAGTGATGTACTATGTGTTCCAAAAAATTTCTTGCAATTTGTTATCAGTCTATCAAATTACCCATTCAGGTGAAGGTAAAACTGTGATGTTTACACCTCACCAAGTTGTAATCAAGGATTTTAAAAATCCTCAAAATGTCCTTGCTACTAGAACTATTGATGATATTACCAGGTTGTACAAATTTAACAACTTTGGGTCATCACCTTTTCCTTTATTTTTGTTGCTCATAGTGATAACTTGAGCAAACTTTGGCATGAGCGATTTGGTCACTTAAATTATCGCTCATTGCAACAACTATGTAAAGACAATATGGTGACTAGTCTTCCGCTGGTATATTGTAAGGATGGTGTTTGTTTCGGTTGTGTACTCAGAAAACATCATCAGGACAGTTTTGACAAACGTGCCTCTTGGCATGCCTCGGTTCCCTTGGAGCTTGTGCATAGTGATTTGTGTGGCCCTCTTCTATCTGCTTCCTTTTCTAGTTTCAAATATTTCTTAACTTTCATTGATGACTACTCCATACGCACTTGGGTTTACTTCCTAAAACTTAAGAGAGAAGTATTTAACATGTTCTTGGCCTACAAGGCCCTTGTTGAAAAACAATCTGGTCATCAAATTATTAAGTTAAGATCTGACAATGGAGGAGAATATGTTAACAACAAGTTCACTACTTTTTTCACTGAACAAGGAATCCAACAACAGCACACTGTTCCATATACACCACAACAAAATGGTGTAGCTGAAAGGAGGAACTGCACTTTAAAATAAATGGGTAATTGTATGATCCAATCTAAGGGACTAAGTCTTCAATATTGGGCTGAGGCCATAAATTGTGCAAATTACATAGTAAATCGCACACCCACTAAATTTTTACAGGGTATAACACCGAAAGAAGCATGGAGTAAACTTAAACCAAATGTAAGTCACTTTTGTGTGTTTGGTTGTGAAGCATGGGCTCACATTCCAGATGAAAAACGGAAAGCATTGCAGCCTAAAAGTGAAAAGTGCATATTTGTTGGATATTATGAAGATGTAAAAGGTTATAGACTTCTTCAGCCACATTCTCATGATATAATCATTAGAAGAGATGTTAAATTTGATGAAAATATCTTGGCATGCGAGTCTAACTTGGCGGGTGTGCCATCTTTGGCCTACGAGCCTGATTCGATGATTGTGCCTTCTTCTTCTTCTTCTTCCAGCTTCCTTGATAGGTTTCCAACTCTAGTTTCTGATGATGATAGTGAGCATGAAAATCCACCTCCTCCTGCTCATGTTCCTCCAATTGCACCAGCACCAATAATTCCTCTATGGGTTCGTTCAACATGTGAAGCAGCTGGTGATCTTGCTGGTGATCCTAGAGATCCACATCGAACATGTTATCAGTTTCAGCGAGCCTCTTCTCTTTTGGCTCAAGTTTTCGAGAATCATGATCCAGAAACTTTTGTAGAAGCTTCAGGAAATCCAAATTGGGATGCAGCTATGGATGAAGAATATCGTTCCTTAATGGCGAACGATACTTGGGATCTTGTTCCTCTTCCAAGAGGAAGAAAACTTGTCAGATGTAAATGGGTCTACAGAACTAAGTATGCATCATATGGAAGTGTTGAAAGACTTAAGGAAAGGATAGCATTAGAGGAATTTTGGGGTATAAAATGGGCCTCCTAAGGAAAACAATAAAATAATAATTAAAATAATAAAATAATAGTTAAAATAATAAAATAATATTGATTAATTTTGGAGGAAGAAAGAAAAAAACTACTTTTTGTGTTCGTATTTTCGACATATCTCCCTATGTTTTTACTCAAATTTCGATTGGGAGAGCTCGTTGGATGCGGAATTTGATTCTGCATCCAACAAGTACCCGCATTGCATACTTTTGATGGACCCCTCTACCCTAAAAATAAGAAATACCTGGAAAAACTTGATGATGACATCATCATCACATTTTTTCAGGTATTTCTTGTTTTTGGGGTACCGGGGTCCGTCAAAAGTATGCAGCGTGGGTACTCGTTGGATGCAGAATCAAATTCCCCATCCAACAAGCTCTCCCGATCGAAATTTGAGTAAAAACGTAATGAGATATGTCGAAAATACGAACAAAAAAAGTAGTTTTTTTTAATGACAAATATGTCAATTCAACCATTATGGTTGACTTATTTTATTGAAATTCTATTGGTTCTTGAATTCCAACTCACAAAAACTTATTTTGGCATGTTTTCTTATAAGGCCCATTTTAGACCCCAAATTTCCTCTAATGTTTCCAAAGGTTTTTCTCAAGTTGAAGGGATTGACTACAATGAAACCTTTGCCCCTGTAGAAAAAATGAACTCCATCTGCCTTGTTCTTTCCCTTGCAGCCTTACATAATTGGGAAGTCCATCAAATGGATATCAAGTCTGCCTTCTTACATGGTGATTTACATGAAGAAAATTACATGGAACAACCTCCTGGATATGTTCAGAATAACTCTAGCCTTGTCTGTCTCCTTAAGAAATCCTTATATGGTCTTAAGCAAGCTCCTAGAGCTTGGTATGCCAAAATGGATAGCTTTCTCCTTGACACTAGTTTTTCTAGATGTCATTCTGACCCTAATGTCTATACCAAGAAAGTAGGAAACCATCTCATCATACTTGTTCTTTATGTTGATGATCTTATCCTTACTGGCAGTGACCCTAACCTTATAACCCATGTGAAATCCAGTCTTAAGAAAAAATTTGAAATCTCAGAATTAGGACATTTGCATTATTTTCTTGGTCTCCAAGTCTTGCAAACCAAAGAATGAATATTTCTTTCCCAGTCTAAGTATGCTTGTGACCTTCTTCATCGCTTCCACATGGAAGATTGTAAACCAACCCCTTCTCCCTTCCAGTCTGGAGTCAAACTTTCTACCACTTGTACTTCCCCTAAAGTAGATGCCACCTTGTATCGTTATCTTGTTGGTAATCTTTTATACTTGACTCATTCCCGTCCTGACCTTTCCTTTGCCGTTGGTCGTGTTGCCCTTTATATGCAAACTCCTCATGAAAGTCACTGGAAAGCAGCAAAAATAATAATTCGATATATTCGAGGTTATGTTTTCAGTCTGGGATCTAGACCTGTCACTTGGGCTTGTAAGAAAAAACAAGCTCTTGCTCTTTCTTCAGCAGAAGCAGAATATCGAGCCGTAGTTAATGCCAGTCAGGAAGCTTTATGGCTTCGACAGATCCTTTCAGAGTTTGGATTCGAGCAGCAGCAGCCTACTCCACTTTGGTGCGACAATCAAAGTGCCATCAAGCTTTCCAAAGATCCAGTACTACATCAGCGCAGCAAACACATTGAGCTACACATGCACTTCATCAAAAATATTGTTCAAGATCATGTTATTGAAGTGCTCTATTGTCCTATAGATGATCAAGTTGTCAACATATTCACCAAGTCTCTTATAGAAGCAAAGTTTTCTAAACTTCGGTCTATGTTAGGAGTTCAGGAATGTGTCCTTAAGGGGGGATAGGCTCTAATGCCTCCTTCCTTCTCCTAATAGTGTCACTTTTGTAAATCCTTCAATCCTATCCCAAGTTGTTCTTAAGGGGGGATGTTAGGATATTTAGACACTTAGGAGTTAGTTAAGATCAAATTGTGTAATATATCTGTTAGGTAAATGTGTGTTTCTTTAGTATGCATTAGTATGCATTTGTAAATATTCTAATCCGACGGTCACGATATGTTCTAGACATAGAGTGATCTGACAGTTCAAATTCTCTTAGATCATACCTACCATTGATCCATCGCTTAACACCCGATTGGTCTATGATCTCTATTTAAAGAGCATAGAGGGTCCTTGGCTAGTTGATCGATTATGAGAAGCTCATGTAACTTTATTTCTTTTGCATAATAAATTGCTCCAAGTAGCTATTTGGCTGGGGCCATGGACTGTTTCCCTCTCGATGGTTTTAACCACGTGACAAACATTGGTGTATTGATCTATGATCTGTTTGTGTGAAGCGGCTGTTCTTGGTGTTCGGTCCTTTGGGAGTACCCTGTGTACCCTAACACGCAATATATCATTATTTGAGAGTTATCCTAAATTACATGTTGAGGTCATCCTTAAATACTAGACTATACTAGGATATCTTATTCAATCCATTGAATGATATTGTGTAAGGTCCATGACATCAACCTTAAGCATTAGGAATGTTATTGTATCTACCTCAACACTCCACTAAATTGCCTCTCATAAAACTTAGATGATTGTTTACACATCTTGTGATTCAAAGAAAATATTTTTGTATCTACCTCAACATTCCACTAAATTATCACTCATGAAACATAGATGATTTTTTAAACATCTTAAGATCCAAAAAATACTTGGACTCAACATTAGAGGAAATTTCAACTCAAAATGGGCCTTTTAACTTTAATTCAAATTCCATGTCATCATGTGTTAGCCAATTAAATTGCTTTAAATTTGAAATATCGTATAGGTCTTAAACATTTTTTTAATATAAATTTGGGGATAGGTATCATAAAAAAACTACTTTTTTTGTTTGTATTTTCGACATATCTCCCCGTGTTTTTACTCAAATTTCGATCGGGAGAGCTCGTTGGATGCGGAATTAAATTCCACATCCAACGAGTACCCACTCGACATATTTTTGATAGACCCCTCTACCTCAAAAATAAGAAATACCTAAAAAAATGTGATGATGACATCATCATCACGTTTTTTCAGGTATTTCTTGTTTTTTGGATAGCAGGGTCCATTAAAAGTATGCCTAGTGGGTACTCGTTGGATGAGGAATTTAATTCCATATCCAACGAGCTCTCCCGATCGAAATTTGAGTAAAAGCACGGGGAGATATGTCGAAAATACAAACAAAAAAGTAGTTTTTTTCTTTTCTTCCTCCAAAATTAATAAATATTATTTTATTATTTTAACTATTATTTTATTATTTTTTTTTAGGAGGCCCATTTTGAGTTGAAATTTCCTCTAATGCATAAATCCACTAAAGAGATTAAATTCCCCAACATATAAGCATTTCTTCATTTTTTTCACTACAAAGCTAATTACACTTCAAAATAAGTATCTACACTTATCAATTAAAATAGATTGATTTTTCAAAATAATATCAATAAAATAGTATGCAATTAAAAATTTGCACGAAATGTAATCACGTATTTTTCTTATTAGTCCCTACATTTGGGATGTCAAGGACTCTATGGATCGACTTGCCACCATTTCTATTAATCTACATGAAAACCAAAATAGTATTATTAACAATTATGATATGTTTCCCATTACATAATATGAATAACCCTTTTTATTAACCAATCAACATACACTACACTTTTTACCATCTAATCACCCATTTTGGCCTCTTATTTGGCCCAATCTCAAGGCAAAGTGTCATTTTTAGTTTAAAAACTTAGATTAAAGAAAAGACTCTCGAGTAATTTTCATGAAAATAAATAATGTCAAAAATTCCTCTAGAATTATTTGTATAACATTATATGTTAATGATAATAATAATTTCTACACTTTTACAATTTTGTAACATTAAATGTTGACAACAATAATAATTTCTACACTTCTAGAATGTTGTAATTGCTTGTGTTGTAATTATGTTTGGTGCATCACACCACCTCGCATTTGCTATGTGGCATCCACAAGCCATCACACATATATGGTGAACCTAACACGCATCTTCAAGGATACTCATACCGATTTAGCTCAAGGAAATAGATTCCATAACATAAGCCATATAATTCTCTATATTATGTGTACTAGTACCACAAAAAGAACAATACAATGTTAGGAACTAATGAATACATTTACAAAATAGGACAATGTCGCATGCATTGATCATATTTACAAAAAGTACAACCATAGTCTCATGAATGGGGATTCTTGAAGGGGGTTCTAATATGAACTATGAAATGGTGTAGCATGATGAAAAGGTGTTGTAGAAGCTACCTGTGCAGCTCCTAAAGGTCTCCTGTGGAAGGGACTAGCTAGTGACCTCTTTGCAACTCTTTGGATAAGGTGGCATTCATTGGCATGGTGTCTTTCTGTCTTATAGATGATGCATTATAAATTATCTCTTCATACTTTTGATTTAGTGAGCTATTGTATATGTTCAGTGAGTGTTGTAATTTGTGTTTGTGATTGGCTTAGTCCAGGTGTTACAATGACTTCTCAACAGAAACCAATGAATTTGTCCATCACTATGTTATTCTTGTGCTTCAATATAAGATAATTTATGTTCAATCAAAATTTTGCAACAAGGCTACATATTGCAAAAACCCTTTGAGCACAAACCCCATCCCCTTCATTCATGGACATAACAGTAGTATCAAAAGAGTGTCATATACCTTTCAACATGAGGGGTTCACTTGGTGGGAAATATCTTATCACGTCCATTCATATTGGGGAATAAATTATGATATGAAAATGAGAAAATATATTTCCCTGTATTAAGGGGCCAAGGGGGTTTAAATATGTTATATGTCAATATAAATATTTAGGGTTATTTTATTATGTTTCGTGTAGAAGCGATGGAGGGGAGGCAAAGATAAAATCAGGGGACAAGGGCATGATGTATTGAGTTTTATGGACAAGGGATACTCAACCGGCCCATGTAGGATGGTTGATGCTCTATTCAAGATCAACTAAATATCTTAATATCCAACATGATTTAGGAATGGTATGCATTCTTTAGTAAATAATGATTCAATTTAGAATAAAATTGCAACAAATTATATCACCTTTGTAAGAGAGCCTCTAAGTTTAGTATTCTTGGCTCTTTTACTAGCTTTAACTGTCATATCTATGGTTTTGTTGTGTAAAAGTGTTCCATTGGAAGGAATTTGATTGAGATAAAATATGATGATAGAGTAGAGCATGTAAGTATTCAACAAAGGTGTTGATGTGTAGCCCTCTAGAGCTTTAGGAGACGAGTAATGATTTACATGATAAGGCATTAGCACTTGGAAATACGTCATAAACTTTTCTGCATAGAAACGTCCTTGAAAACCATCAACTAGACATACACTTGTCATAAATGTGTATCATATATATCAATGGTAGATATCATTTTCTATAATCATTTTGTAGGATCCATTTAAACAATCTAACATAGTTGACATAATAAACATGAGATCCAAAATTTTATGAGCGCTCTATTTTCATCGATTGGATATTCTCACCAATATCCATGTCATATATTTGATTGTAGAAAGGAATCAACATATAATTTTTTTTCTTATAAATAGATACATATAAGATACATAGACTTTTATTTAGCATATATCAAATAAAAAATTGTTTATGAGAATTTAAAAAAAAATTATATATGTATAAATATAATAATATTATATATATAATATTCATAAGAATTTATTTTTAATATATATCCAATAAGAATAAGCAAGCAATGATAAATAAATCATATTTATGACAATGTTAAGGAATTCATATCTATGGAACCAACACTAGGACTTCTAGACTTACGGGTCTTAGTGAAGTTTGTCTCTTATGTTGGAATTGTATACTAGGTGATTCACATGTGATAATAGACTAGGTGGTGTTATCTCTTGATAACCATCTATAATTAAGTTATTAGGCTATTTTGTAATGAGCATTGTATACCCGATGTATTAGGATAAACAATTGTACGAATTCATTTTTGTTCACACTATTAACCTGAGGAGTGATGTTAAAAAAACAAATTTTTATTTGAAGATAAGAGTTGAATAAATTTAATGTTTTCCTTTATAATTTTATTTGATTTTAAATTATAAATATAAATAATTTCATTTTAAATCATTTAATTTAATTTTTAGTTTTTTTTTTAAATTATTTGTATTATATAATTATAATTGTATTTTTTTACATTTTAATTTTAATTTTATTTATATTAAAGTATATATTTGATTTCTTAATTTTATTATTTTAAACATTTATAAATACTCATAAATATCTTATTTAAAAAATTAAAATTTTAATTTAAATTAAAATAAAATTAATAAAAAATGTTTGATGAATTTTTTATTTATTATCATAAATAAACACAAAATTTTAACCACATAGAATTAGTAATAAACAATTAGCAATTTAATTTAAAACAAAATAAAATTAATAAACAATTAACAATTTAATTTAAAAAAATAAAATTATTAGAAAAAATATCATAAATTATTAGTAAAAATAAACATAAAATTTCAACCCAGCTGAATTAGTCATACTGATGTGTTTTGTACAATTTAGGTATTGAAACCTCTTTTTCGTTATTCATTATAATTATTAAACTATTAAGTATTTAATAGCATAATAAACATGTCTACCATGAAGTACAAGAACTTTTTCAATTCATCGCTACCTTTCCAAAAACTAAAAGAATGCATGTATAGAGAAGTTTGAAATGGCTTTGCCATGCAATGACGTACATAAAATAACTTTTCAATTCATCGCCACATTCCTTTAAAACTGAAAGAATGCATGTATATAGATGTTTGAAGTGACTTATCTGGTACCATATATCGTTGGATATGGATATTTATTATATTTTTGTAATCAGTTAGATTTTGAAACAAATTCAGTTTTCAACTTTTTATATTAGTAGACTAAATTTTCTTGTTCTCCCCTCATGTTTGGTAAACTAAATATTTTGTTCTTCGATAATGTTTGAGATCGAGTCATGTTGATTTTCAAAAAAGTTGTAGCAAAAATTATTTAATATCTAAATTGCCATGTGTCAATATGAGTGTTGGATATTAGGGTACTGAGCCTGTGGTATTGGAACTGATAACACTAGAGATTTTATTGATGTCCATTAATGTCAATTAATGGAGTTGTTCGAGTGTGTAAATTGGCTACATGCGAAGGTCCTCGAAGAGGACAAGCTACGGGAGTTGTTGAATTCATAAATGTGAATTAAGGAAAGTAGGTTTTCTTCCTTTCCAATATTGTGGTTTGGCTTGCAAACTGTCTTTATTTCAAGCATTTTGTTGTTGTGTGATTTGCGTGTTTAGTGTTTGTTGTTGAGAGTTCTGGGAGTTGTTGGTGTCTGTTGAAAGTTCTGAGTTTTAGGAGTTTTGTTTGCATTGACATTTTTTGCTCTGGTGCAGAAATGGAGCGGGAATGGCGTTGAGGCCAGGTGCAGGAGTGGAGTAGGAGTGGCATTGAGGTGGGTATCTACATAAGAAAGTATGTTAAAACACTATTGGTTAACCTATCTATGTAAAGTTACTCTTACATTTTGATAGTTTTTTAAGTTGAACGATCGTTGGTTTTTTAGAGTTATTTTCCTACAAATTAAAATTTGCACACCATAGTCTTTAAATTCAATGAAATATACTTTATAATGTTGATATTTTTAAGTTTGTGAGTCTAATGCATCCTTTCCTCTCTCCTTGTCTGATGTCTTCCAGTTCTAGGTTCACTTGCTTCTACTCGCCTACTGGTTCTAGGTTCACTTGCTTATTCTAGTCTATGGTTCAAAGTGCTTTTTTTATACTTAAATGAAGAGTGTTAAGCCAATATTTGTGCTCCCATTTATACCTGTTAATTTTTATTCTATGTATGATGGTTCTTCAAGCGAAATTCTCGTCCTCACATTACTTTTACTTTTCTTTTAAAGAAATCATATGAAGTAGGTATTTGATAGGTTATATAAGAATAATGATCCGTAATTTTTCTGGAGCTCATAAAAAAATTGGAATGATATCACACAGAGCATTTAACTAAATCGACTACATCCTTCCCTTTTCTTTGACTAGTTAGTTGGTCTAGCTTAAAGAAATAGAACCTTAGTAATTTAAGTAGATGTGTGTCGTTCACCTTTTTATTCGTTTTCCCAAGTCACGATGCCCCTTAGCTTTGTTGTTTTCCTTTGGAATGGCCTATGGTGGGGTAGATCTACTCGATTCAAAAGGTGAGACAAAAGGAGTTGGCGGATATATATTTAGAATCTTTCGACCCTTCACTCATGCGACGCCATCCGTTCACTCATCATGATCAAATAACCCAATCGGCATTCACTAATAGCAGTGGAAGGAAACACGGAGTTTCATTCATGTTTTCTCTCAGTGGGAAGGACATACAAATCATGGTTGCTTTCTTTATCATAGAAATATGCATGGTAATTAAAACATCTCTATGGTTTATGTATTTATAATTCATAGATACATCTTATAGAGAGAGATATATGCATTGAATCAACAGAGTCTAAGTAAAGCTAAAACTGTAAACAAAAACTTTGCTACATAGTGCCAAATTTAGTGCAGAACTTAACCAATAACACCAAAAGCATAACAACAAATATAGAAGAATCCATACCAAAATTATACACCAAAGTTTGAGTTATTATTCACATAGGCCTAGGATTTTATACGCAAGGTTGTTTTGCTCACTACCGATTTCAAGCAAAAGCATTTTTGAAGCCAAACAAAAAGGATGAACAAGCTTTGAGAATTTGATTATTGAAATGAAACTCAAATATTATATGTTAAATGGAAATGATGGATACGTTAGAAACACAAGTTGTGCATCATCTCTTTCTCTCAAATTTGCAAATAGTAGACATACTATGCTTATTGTGTGCTGTAATATCCTGAATTTTGGACCTACCATTTATAGGCATGAGCCTATTGATCATGATTTTTATATTGATGTTTATTTTATATTGGGTCAAAGACCCCACTGCATATGAACATGATGATTTGCTTTGTATATTGGGCATAAGCCAATTGTTAATGATATATGTATATATATGTTGGTTGTGTTGGGCATGGACCCTGAAGCACATGATTGTTGAAATGTTTTGTGTTGAGCATGGTGTTGGGCATGGACCATGAAGCACATGATCGATGAGATGTTTTGTGTTGAGCGAGAGGCTGTGGAGCACATTAGTACTTACATTTGTGTTGAGCATAAAGCTGTGGAACACATGAAAATATAATTGTAACTATTGGGCATAAGATCTGGAGCATTCCATGTTGATGTTGAGCATAAGCTCTGGAGCATCGAATCCTTGGCCATTATATCCCTAGGTGTATCGTACAAGTACATCCTAGCATTTAGTGTTGAGCGAGAGCTCTAGAATTGCACTATGATCATTAGAGGAAATTTCAACTCAAAATGGGCCTCCTAAGGAAAATTAATAAAATAATAGTTAAAATAATAAAATAATATTTATCAATTTTGGAGGAAGAAATAAAAAAACTACTTTTTTGTTCATATTTTTGACGTATTTCACTGTGTTTTTACTCAAATTTCGATCAAGAGAGCTTGTTGGATGCGGCATTAAATTTTTCATCCAACATGTACCCACTCAGAATACTTTAGCCAGGCCCCTCTACCCCAAAAACAAGAAATACCTGAAAAAACGTGATGATGACATCAACATCACATTTTTTTTCAGGTATTTCTTTTTTTGTGGGTAGCAGAGCACGTCAAAAGTATTTCAAGTGGGTACTCGTTGGATGTGGAATTTAATTCCAACGAGCTCTCCCAATCGAAATTTGAGTAAACACACAGGGAGATACGTCGAAAATACAAACAAAAAAAGTAGTTTTTTTTATGATACCTATCCCCAACTTTATATTAAAAAATTGTTTAAGAGGTGCTCACTTTTTTAATGTTAAAGCATTTTTATTTACTAATACATGATGACAAGGAATTTGTATTATTTTTGGAAGTCCCATTTTTAATTTAAATTTCCTCTGATGTGTAACTCCCTGTTATAAGTGTTGAGTATCGGCTCTGGTAAACGCTAGGGGTTACTGAAAAGATTAAAATCACCTCCGAGTGAAAACAACCATGTTATACGAGGGAAATCCAACATGCAAGAATGTTTAGAGTTGCCTAGCCTAGTAGGCCTAAGCCATCTATCTACTTGACCTTCATGAAGAAGTGTCGTTAAGTCTAGGGATCATAATACATGATGCTCAAAGACAAATGCTAACAAGTATTATAATACTATGTATTTTATACATAGTATGTATAAAGAATTAATTATGATTAATTATATAATTGAATACAGAAAGAAGAGAAGCTCCACCAATTATTATTGATTATTAAAGGTGAAATAAATAATGAAATAGCTATGAAAAATTAACTAGGAACTAGTTAAAAGTTCCTAAGTTAAGCATTGAAAAAATTACCCCATTAATTAAAAAAGGGTTAAATAAAGAAATCAAGGATTTCTTGATTTAACTGCCCCTTTGACTGAAAAGTATGTCTATAAAGACTCAAGCCAAGCAAAGGCTTGGGGTTTTGATTTTTATCTAGGAGAATTATTATTCTGCCTTTTTTTTCTCTCAAGTGTTTTCGTGGAGAACTTTTCCTGCAAGGAAAAAAGGATTGATTCGGAACTGATTACGAGTTAGGAAACCCTACCTTAGGAGCTCTAAGCTACTTGCATGTTGGAGTCCAGCTCGTGGGGATCTGGATTTAAACTAGGAACGGTTCCAGGTCATGGTTGGGTGGAACGTGGTAGTTCCCAAGTGATTTGGTCATCAAAAAGAGGTTAGATCTGCATTGAATTGTTAATTCTAGTTATTTAAGTGTGTAGGTACAACCATTGACAAAGCTTAAAATTCAGGTATGAAACCCTTGAAGGCCTATTCTATTTCTTTTCTAAAGATTCATTACTGTTTATGTTAAGTAATGGCTGCAAAGTAATTTCTAACCCTAATGGTTAAGCTTTATGGTTAACAATCTGCTAGGGTTTGTATTTGCAATTTACTAATCATAGGCTCGAGAATTTTTATTATATGTTGTTTATGTTCAAGGTTGTATCTTTCATAAATGTTCTTGTATTAACTAGATTTTGATCTTAGTATTATGTTTTTACCTTGTTCTCTGTATTTAATACTTTGCTGACATATTCCATTTGTCAACAGAGGCTTGCCCTAAATTTTAAAGAAACTAGTTGAATAGTAATTAATTTAAATATTAATTATGCTAACTAATACAAGTATATGTTATAAACTAGGTCTACTAAGAAAATATTTCATATAATAAACACGCTAAAAAAATGATTAAAGACCTTCCAAGGTCTGCTCCACATAATCATTTAAAAACAAAATACTTTACATAACTGGAGCAAACATTAAATTTAATCAGAGGGATATCGTGACCATCCATGTGGTCCTTATCATGACTCTGCCATAAAACCTATAGTCTTAACATCTATATAATAAAATACCATAAATGACATGCATTATATCTTTAAGGGTCTCATATAATATTCATCATAAAACATCCACTTATAAATTTTACCAAGTAAACAATTCATATAACTCTGTATTAATACACAGAGGTCGTGGTATCGACCCTTATGGGCTACAAATATAATTGATAAGCAAAATTAAAATCCACATTAAAAACATCTCTATAGTTCTTATTTAAACAAAGAATCATTCCTCTTAAGAAGAAAACACTATGTTATGCCAACACGGGTCGTGACATCGAATCCCATAGATGTCCGTGACCCAAGGCCAACATAATAATAACCTTAACATAAATCATTACTATAATCAAAATGCATAACAAAATCCATAGCTTAATACCTAGTATCATTTCTATTATTACTTATAAAATGTTTTACAATTTGGTATCGCCCAGGCCGAAATCCTGAAGGTCGTATACCCTGTCACACTGACCACAACCAAGTTTCCAAACTTAATCACACAGTCACGCTAAATTAACTAAAATGATATCATGGGTTTGCCATAACCCTGGCTATTACATCCATATCTATTTAAATAACAAATTACATATTAAAATGCCAACTAAGCTATCGCATTCATTGGGAGAGGCACATGTCATTCATGGCATGGCCTACACCCATGCTGAACCATTACAAAACCAAATTACAAATACACTGTCTAAAACTCAGTTGCCATTAATGCTAACGTAAAGCTTACAGTGGCAAGCCAATGGGGTACGACACCATTGCAACAATGGTGCAACCCATGGCATAACGCCCCAATCTCTAGAAGCTTCCCCAAACATAAATTACAAATAATATAAACAGAGTGATGTGCATACTTCCAAAAACCCAAACTATTACAATTATACATAGAGAAAATTCTATAGGGTTAAAGCCATGATCAAACCTAGCAAGTCAACATTTTAAATGCAACATTAAAATAACTACACAGTCCTGAATTTACACAGTTTAATCTATTAAAATGCTGAACGAAATCATATGCATTTCATACCAAAACACATTACAGTCTTCACATAAAATCCAGCGCGCAGTATATTTGCATAAAAGGACATGAATCCTCTTTAACAAATAGTCACTTATTAATAATGTTAAATGGCAAGCTGTGAGCTAATGGTGCAGCCACAGCTCAAAATTCCAAACCTCCCAATGAGAGCCAAAACCCAGAGCAAGCTACATTATAAACCCCAAAGGCAGATTCGACAAGTACCATCTAAAAACCCAACCCTGTAAACAATCCAAACTCAGAAATGCCCAGAACGAGAGGAGGCAAGTAAGATCTTGCTAGCAGGCTTACCATGGCCATGAAGTAGCAACCCCAAATCGAAAGCGTAGCTCTATGCAAATCCCGAAGCACCTTCGTTTCCACCTGCAATCAAATCAATGACGGCATGAGAAGCATGACCATGCCATGGATAAAACAATGAAACAATGTGTTTAAACAGAGTCTGGTCTAGCTTACCTGCAATCGATGGAGGTCGCCTCCCTTCTCCAACTGCGCAGAGGCCACACGAAAACCCAACGCCAAAACCACATAATGCATAAACAGGAATGCCCAAATCATTTTCCAAGTGTTTTCACAAACCCCGATGGCATTAATGGAACCATCTGGTGGCCATTAATGCATCAATAATCCCTCACCATAGTTTATGAACCAATGTTATATTACCAAGCCATCAGTTTAAACCCTGTTAAACCATGGTGCACAATATAACCTATAGTTTTTGCCACCTTCTAATGTTAGCATAGAATTAATACTAAGGACATGGTATTTATCCCATAGTCTCCCAACGTTAAAGTATGCACAGAACTTAACACTTGGTATAGTGTTTACATTTTATCCCCCTAGCATCAAAGTAATGTGTTGGTACATGCCCTTTTGTTAGTTCTTATAGGTAGCAGTTGTGAATAGGTATTTAGTATAGGTTTTGTAGTATTTACGAATCATGGAAAACGTCATATGCCATGATGCCCTTGCTAGGAAGAACAAGCTTAAGTTTCCAAACTCATAACTAAGGCAGACCTACAAAATAGAAACAAGAGAAGTGTAATTATTTAACCAAGAGATAGATAATTAAATAATGGTAAGGAAAGTGAGTTAATTCATAGCATCTACTTAATTAACCAAGAAAGATAATTAACGAACATATGGCTTACTTGAGTCATAAAATAGAACAGTAATAAAAGTGCAAGGCGGAACTGAAAGTATAACTAGGAACTGAATTGCTTCAAGTAACCAAATAATCTTGATGTCGCAAAAGTAACATGTAAGTCAATAAATAAGGTTCCTTAGTTCGAATGAACGAAGTAATCCTGCATAATGAAGAACGACCTTACTTTTGAGATCGTCATGGGAGAATGAGTCCCGCCACTCCACCACTTTGTTCCCATCAACAAAATTAAGTTAGTTTTTATTAAATAAACAAAGTACACATGTGCAGGAGCAAAATAATGATCTATACAATTCATTAATTCACCGACAGTAATAACTAAGATGTATCAATAGTTTAAATAATAGAATTAAGACATAAGAAGTAAGTGAACTAATAATCACTAAATGAATATGAGATTAACAAGACATTATGGCCAGTTTCTAAAGAGATTGAAAGTATAAGCAGCACATGTAATTTCACACGAGTAATAATGATCCCCTTTGGGTAGTTTTCACTAGCTTATAAATTTTATTTTATTTTTTCAATTTTTGGGGACATTACAAGTGGTATCAAAACCCAGTTTCAATAATGAGAGAATTTTGGGCACACCAGGCATTCACGCAGAGAAAATAAAGTATGATAAGTAATTTTTATTACTAACAGAAATTTTTGCTGCTATTAAAAAGTTTTTTGTTTCGGGAAAATTTTACAGCGTTGTTCAGTTTATGAATACTGAGGAAGAAAATAGCCAGCAAGAAGAAATGACCACCCCCACTCTGAAAGTGAACTCAGTGGTTGAGCTAAACTATGATGTGCTCAAAACTTTGCACAGTATTAAAGCTGAATTGAAAAGTTTCAGAGAAAACTGTCTAAATGAAATAAAGGAACACCATGCTACAAATGAAGCATTATTGTGTAACATGATGGGAGGGAGCCCGTAAGGTAAACCTACCCAGTCCACCAACAAATCCAAAAGAGAACCGTACCATGAGAAATCCAGTAGCCCAAGAGAAGCAGAAAAAGAAGGTACACCTGAAGCAACTAAAGGAGATCATCACAGTCCTACTAGTGATGACTCACTTTCTCCATTGAGAAAGAGGCAAAGAAATTATGATAGTATTCAGGGGAAGTTCTGAAAAATAAGAGTCCCAACCTATGAAGGTGAAGTAAATACAAGAGAAAAGGCTGAAGAATGGTTGCTGGGAATGATTAAGTATTTCTAGGTTCATAACTATTCAAGTGTGATGCAGGCTAGGCTTGCCATCTACAACCTGAATGGTAAGGCAACAAGATGGTGGCAAGATTTAAAGCACACCAATAAATATGAGCTCCAAGAAATAAGCTGGAAAAACTTCCAAAATATTTTCCAAGAAAAATACATGTTAGAAAGTTTATTTGACTGCAAGGTAAAAGAGTTCCATGAACTGCGCATGGGGTCCATGACTATGGACGCATTTATAAACATATTTCGAAATATGCTGCATTATGTACCGTATATCAAAGAAGAGAAGGTGAAGATCCAGCAATTCCTAGGATGTCTTCCTATAAGTTTTTCGGGACAGGATTGAATTCGACATGCCAAATACTCTGGATACTGCACTACATTAGGCCCGACTCTACTATGAGCATGGGTATTTATGGAAAGAAAACCAGAACCGAAACAGATAAAAGTCTAGAAACGTTTCTGATAACCGCAAGCTTGGGTCAAACCCTCAGCCTTATAGAAAGCAAAATAACATCTTTCAAGCTAACAATAACTTCAACAAAACTGGCATGAAGCCTTTTGTACCAACTCCTAATGGTAATAAGCAAGTGGCAAGTGGAGCCAATGCTACTCCTTTAGCAATCAAGTGATAGAAGTGCAATGGGCTGCATTATTCCCGAGAATGTAAGAACAAGAACAATGGAGTCTTGCATAACTTGCAAGAAGAACCTACCATTGAGGATATAGCGGGAACCCTGTGAATCTATGCAGCATTAGATGGCCGACAGACATACCATCAAGCTACAATGGTTGAGATCAAAGGAAAGATCTTGAACATCTCTATTTCAATACTTATTGATCCCGATTCTTTTCGGAGCTATGTTGCACCTAATATTGTCAATTTATGCAAGTTAGGAAAAGTAAAGCATGTTAAACCTTGGCTGGTATAGTTAGCCACCGGTGCAAAATGGAAGGTTTCAGAAATTGTTAAAGGATCGTACAATATTCTTATCGGCATGGACTGGCTGGAACAGCACCATGTCATGGTCGATTGTCTACACAAGTCTATCTTGTGTACTAATAGACAAGGGAACCAAGTAAAGGTTCAAGGCATCCCAAAGAAAGTTTAGGTAAGACAAATATTTTCCTTACAAGCGAAGAAGTTTGTTAGGAAGGGGTGCAAGTTGTTTGCGGTGAACATTCGAGATGTAGAGTCTGATAGAGAACAACGCATAGAATACTTCCCCGTTCTTGAAGAATTCAAGGATGTGTTTCCCAAGGAAATCCCTGGATTACCTTCGAAACGAGACCTAGACTTTTCCATCTAATTGACCCCAGGATGAGTTCCGGCCTCCAAAGCCCCTTACCACATGAGTGCACCAGAATTGGTGGAACTCAAACTATAGTTGTAGGAGTTAATAAAGAAAGGGCATATCCGACCCACTGTGTCCCCTTAGGGAGCACCGATTTTTTTCATAAAGAGGAAAGACGATACGATGCGGATGTGCATTTATTACTGTCAGTTGAATTAATAAAACATCCACCTATAAATTTTACAAAGTAAACAATTAATATAACGTTGTATTAATAGACAGAGGTTGTGGTATCGACCCTTATGGGTTAAAAATATAATTCATAAGCAAAATTAAACTCCACATTAAAAACATCTCTATAGTTCTTATTTAAACAAAGAATAGTTCCTCTTAAGAAGAAAACCCTATCTTATGCCAACACAGGTGGCGACATCAAATTCCATAGATGTCCATGACCCAAGGCCAACATAATAATAACCTTAACATAAATCATTACTGTAATCAAAACTCATAACAAAATCCATAGCTTAATACCTAGTATCATTTCTATTATTACTTATAAATTGTTTTACAATTTGGAATCGCCAAGGCCCAAATCCCGAGGGCATATACCCAGTCACGTTGGTCACTCCCAAGTTTCCAAACCTAATCACACAGTCATGCTACAGTAACCAAAACGATATCGCGGGTTTTCCATAACCCTGGTTGTTACAGCCATATCTATTTAAATAACAAATTACATATTAAAATGCCAACTAAGCTATCACAATAGTTGGGAGAGGCACATGTCATTCATGGCATGGCCTGAACCCACACAGAACCATTACAAAACCAAATTAAAAATACTCTGTCTAAAACTCATTTTCCATTAACGCTAATGCAAAGCTTACGGTGGCAAGCCAATGGGCTACGACACCATTGCAACAATGGTGCAGCCCATGGCATAACGCCCAAAGCTCTAGAAGCTTCCCCAAACATAAATTACAAACAATATAAACAAAGCATTGTTCATACTTCCGAAACCCAAACTATTACAATTATACACAGATAAAATTCTATAGGCTTAAAGCCACGATCGAACCCAGCAAGTCAACATTTTAAATGTAGCATTAAAATAACTACACAGTCCCAAATTTATGCAGTTTAATCTATTAAAATGTTGAATGAAATCATACGCATTTCATACCAAAACACATTACAGTCTTCACATAAAATCCAACATCTAGTATATTTACATAGAAGGGCATGAATCCTCTTTTACAAATAGTCACGTATTAATAATGTTAAATGGAAAGCTGTGAGCTATGGCACCATTACAAGTAATGGTGCATCCACAGCTCAAAATGCCAAACCTCCCAACAAGACCCAAAACCTAGAGCAAGCTACATTATAAACCCCAAAGGCAGAGTCATCAAGTGCCATCTAAAACCCCAACCCTGTAAAGAATCCCAACTCAGAAATGCCCAAAACAAGAGGAGGCAAGTAAGATCTTGCTAGCAAGCTTACCATGGCCATGAATTAGCAACCCCAAATCGAAAGCGTAAATCTGCACAAATCCCAGAGCGCCTTCATTTACACTTGCAATCAAATCAACGATGGCATGAGAAGCATGACCATGCCATGGATAAAACAATGAAACAATGTGTTTACACATGGTCTAGTCCAGCTTACCTACAAATCGATGGAGGTCACTTCCCTTCTCCAACTTCGCAGAGGCCACATGAAACCCCAATGCCAAAACCACATAATGCACAAATAGCAAATTCCCAAATCCTTATACCATAGTCTCCCAACGTTAAAGTATGTGTAGCCCTTAACACTACGGTATAGTTTTTACATTTTATCCCCCTAGCTTCAAATTAATGTGTTGGCACATGCCATTTTGCTAGTTATTATAGGTAGCAGCTGTGCATAGGTCTTTAGTCTAGGTTTTGTAGTATTTAGGAATCATGAAAAATGTAGTATGCCATGATGCCTTCGCTAGGAAGAACAAGCTTAAGTTTCCAATCTCGTAACTAAGGCAGAACTGTAAAATAGAAACATGAGAAGTGTAATTAATTAACCAAGAGATAGATAATTAAATAATGGTAAGGACAGTAAGTTTATTCACAGCATCTAGTTAATTAACCAAGAAAGATAATTAACGAACATAAGGCTTACCTAAGTTGTAAAACGGAACAGTAATAAAAGTGCAAGGTGGAACTGGAAGTATAACTCACGTATAACTAGGAACTCAATTGCTTCAAGTAACCAAATAATCCTGATGTCACAAAAGTGACCTGTAAGTCAATAAATAAGGTGCCTTAGTTCGAATGAACTAAGTAAGCCTGCATAACGAAGAACAACCTTACCTTCCAGATCGTCATGGGAAAACAAGTCCCACCACCCCACCACTTTGTTCCCATGAGCCAATTTAAGTTAGTTTTTATTAAATAAACAAAGTACACATGTGCAAGAGCAAAATAATGATCTATACAATTCATTAATTCACCGACAGTAATAACTAAGATGTATCAATATTTTAAATAACATAATTAAGACATAAGAAGTAAATGAACTAATAACCACTGAATGAATATGAGATTAACAAGACAGTATGGGCTGTTTCTGAAGAGATCGAACTTATAAGTAGCACATGTAATTCCGCATGGGTAATAATAATCCCCTTTGGGTAGTTTTCACTAGCCTATAATTTTTTTTTTCAATTTTTGGGGACATTACATGTGCACTGATCCTATTGATTCTCTCAGTGATTTCTTCGATTAGACTTTAAGGGTAAAGAAACTAGTTGTCGTACAAAGCTTATATTTATCTCAAAGAATAATTCAAGTATATACAATATTGAAATTTTTTGTGAAGAGATTTCAAATGAAATATATGACATGCCTATAAACTGTCTCAATTGAAAAAACTTGGGTCGACATTTTTATATGGTTTTCCATTCCCAATAGACCCTCCTCCTCCTTTGTCTTCTCTTGATAACTTATTTTCCGGTCTTATCCCTCCTCATAAGGAGCTTGGACTCATCTTCACTAGACATAAGAAATGATCTTAGCCACATTTTTCATTTGCCTCTTCAAATGGTGGCCATAAAATTATGGATATCATACATTTGGAAAACATATCTCATTTGTTGTATATGACTTTCTGCATAGGACATGCTCCCTACCATGTTTTCTATTTCAAATACATGGAAAAGATAAAAACGCATGTCAACACAATGACATGACAAAGATCGACAATAACTCAGCTTAATGAAAAATATTTACTTTACAAATTTTAAAAAATATGTAATCTAAGTTCAAATTTAATTTACATTGACTATTTCTAGGTTTAGAAAATTTTAAAAAAAATACAACAAATAAAAGATACTTGAAAACCCCCAAGTATTGTTTTCCATTGGTCCTTTAATGTTGTATCCATTTTCCAACAAGCTTTCCAATTCCAATATCTTCTTCTCAACGATTCTTTCGACCAAGTTGTCAAAAAACTCCCTCTTAAACCACTTGATTTAGGCCTTAGAAGTTCAAATTCTAGCAATAGGTTTCCACCAACAAAAATTATAAAGTTTCATGTAAAAACAAGTTATGAAATTCTTTTACATTTCCCAACGAAGTTATTGCCAATTTGCAATACACACGATAGATTTGGCTAAAAGTTACAGTATGTGTTAACACAAAAAATTGCTAACCAAGCTCTCTATGGTCTAAACCACATATATACATCATATTCCTACCATATTTCCCTTATTTTTGACCTTCACAACTATGGCTTACCCTTATTCTCTCCCAGGAAACCCAAAAAACACTAAAAACAAACAAAAGGGGCTAAAAACCCTAAATAGGGCTTAAAACCCTAAATAGGGTTCCAAAACCCTAAAAGAGAGAAAATGCCAAAAAAGATAAAAGCATATTATAAAAGGAATGTGAATGTCTCTATCAAAAGATTATGATCCCTTTTTTCATTATTCTATTTTGTGAGTACAATGAGAAACCATTATTCTCCAGTATTCACATCCCACTCTTGCCTATCATCATGTTGCCCTACCATTCCCACATAGTATGTTAAAAGATTATATGTACCCATCTGGAGACCCAGCCTATGGAGTGGCGGACCAATTACAAGATGGCCACGGTGATCCATTTTTCAGAAGAAAAAAAAGGTATAACTTTCATGTTTTTGCTTTTATTCAGTTTAGTCGTAGAAGTTTATTTGGTTTATTGTTATTGATATTGTTGATTGTTTTAGTTGTTTTCCATGAACTCTACATTATTATCCCATTGAGGTAAGAATGGTGCTTTTGCACATAGAAGGGGTGAAAACCCATCCATCTAGAGCAATCAAGGAAACAAATTGTATGACTCCTGTTAAGAATGGTGTAAAACAAAAACAAAAATTATAATACAAGTAAGTCATGGTAGTGACCTTAGGTGTAGAACCTCTTGAGGTAGAACTCGTTGCAGGGATTCTTCAATAGGTGGCCATCGGAGTCAGAAAGAATATATTCCCCCTTGTCGAGGCAACAGTGGAAGACATATGGGTCCTACCACATGGATTCAAACTTCCCTTTTCCCAACTTATTGTTGTCATGGTCATAAACGAGGACCATATCGTTTTCGCTAAAGGTGCGAGCGTGGACATGGGAGTCAAAATGTGACTTCGAATGAGTTTTAGCTACTTCAATTGCTTGGAGGGAAGCCCGACGGTCTTCATCGGTTTGTTCAAGTAGAATAAGGAGTTATTCTAATGGCAAGGTATCAGGAAGGGGCTCTACGGCAAGGCGGAGTGATGGAATCTAGCACTCAATGGGGAGTACTGACTTGATACCATGGACTAATTGGAAAGGGGTAAAGTTGGTGGAGGTTTTTTTTGATCTCCTGTAGGCCCAAAGGGATGAGAAGAGAATATTGTGCTAGTTGGTCTTATGGTTTCCTACCATCCGTTTGAGCATGGTTTTGATGATCTTGTTGATAGCTTCAACTTGTCCATTTCCATAGGGGTAGTATGCAGAGGCGTATTGGTGTTCAAATTTCAACATGGTTGAAATATCGGTCCAAACCACGTATTCAAAGTGACAACCGTGGTTTGAAACTATTTGTTGGGGGACACCGAAGAGTGTGATAACGTGATTATAAAATAAAAGTGTCGGCCTTACAATTGAATGTAGGCATGTCTTTGGCCCATTTAGTGAAATAATCGACGGCCATGATGATGTAGTTATGGCCACCAGCCAAGGTAGGATTACATGTCATGAAGTCAATCGCCCACTTGGAGAAGGGACTGACTGTGACTACGATATGTAACGACATGGGTGGAGTCCTTTCTTTTGGAGCAACAGTTTGAAAACTGTAGCAGTGTTTGAATTCCTAGATGCAATTAGAAAAAATGGTAGGCCAAAAATAATTGACACAAAGAATCTTTTGGACAGTAGACAAACTAGAGAGGTGGCCACTGCAAGCTCCATTGTGACAGTCATTAAGGACTTTTCCCACCACCCCACCACTTTGTTCCCATGAGCCAATTTAAGTTAGTTTTTATTAAATAAACAAAATACACATGTGCAAGAGCAAAATAATGATCTATACAATTCATTAATTCACCGACAGTAATAACTAAGATGTATCAATATTTTAAATAACATAATTAAGACATAAGAAGTAAATGAACTAATAACCACTGAATGAATATGAGATTAACAAGACAGTATGGGCTGTTTCTGAAGAGATCGAATATAAGTAGCACATGTAATTCCACATGGGTAATAATAATCCCCTTTGGGTAGTTTTCACTAGCCTATAATTTTTTTTTTCAATTTTTGGGGACATTACATGTGCACTGATCCTATTGATTCTCTCAGTGATTTCTTCGATTAGACTTTAAGGGTAAAGAAACTAGTTGTCGTACAAATCTTATATTTATCTCAAAGAATAATTCAAGTATATACAAAATTGAAATTTTTTGTGAAGAGATTTCAAATGAAATATATGACATGCCTATAAACTGTCTCAATTGAAAAAACTTGGGTCGACATTTTTATATGGTTTTCCATTCCCAATAGACCCTCCTCCTCCTTTGTCTTCTCTTGATAACTTATTTTCCGGTCTTATCCCTCCTCATAAGGAGCTTGGACTCATCTTCACTAGACATAAGAAATGATCTTAGCCACATTTTTCATTTGCCTCTTCAAATGGTGGCCATAAAATTATGGATATCATACATTTGGAAAACATATCTCATTTGTTGTATATGACTTTCTGCATAGGACATGCTCCCTACCATGTTTTCTATTTCAAATACATGGAAAAGATAAAAACGCATGTCAACACAATGACATGACAAAGATCGACAATAACTCAGCTTAATGAAAAATATTTACTTTACAAATTTTAAAAAATATGTAATCTAAGTTCAAATTTAATTTGCATTGACTATTTCTAGGTTTAGAAAATTTTAAAAAAAATACAACAAATAAAAGATCCTTGAAAACCCCCAAGTATTGTTTTCCATTGGTCCTTTAATGTTGTATCCATTTTCCAACAAGATTTCCAATTCCAATATCTTCTTCTCAACGATTCTTTCGACCAAGTTGTCAAAAACCTCCCTCTTAAACCACTTGATTTAGGCCTTAGAAGTTCAAATTCTAGCAATAGGTTTCCACCAACAAAAATTATAAAGTTTCATGTAAAAACAAGTTATGAATTCTTTTACATTTCCCAACGAAGTTATTGCCAATTTGCAATACACACGATAGATTTGGCTAAAAGTTACAGTTTGTGTTAACACAAAAAATTAATAACCAAGCTCTCTATGGTCTAAACCACATATATACATCATATTCCTACCATATTTCCCTTATTTTTGACCTTCACAACTATGGCTTACCCTTATTCTCTCCCAGGAAACCCAAAAAACACTAAAAACAAACAAAAGGGGCTAAAAACCCTAAATAGGGCTTAAAACCCTAAATAGGGTTCCAAACCCCTAAAAGAGAGAAAATGCCAAAAAAGATAAAAGCATATTATAAAAGGAATGTGAATGTCTCTATCAAAAGATTATGATCCCTTTTTTCATTATTCTATTTTGTGAGTACAGTGAGAAACCATTATTCTCCAGTATTCACATCCCACTCTTGCCTATCATCATGTTGCCCTACCATTCCCACATAGTATGTTAAAAGATTATATGTACCCATCTGGAGACCCAGCCTATGGAGTGGCGGACCAATTACAAGATGGCCACGGTGATCCATTTTTCAGAAGAAAAAAAAGGTATAACTTTCATGTTTTTGCTTTTATTCAGTTTAGTCGTAGAAGTTTATTTGGTTTATTGTTATTGATATTGTTGATTGTTTTAGTTGTTTTCCATGAACTCTACATTATTATCCCATTGACGTAAGAATGGTGCTTTTGCACATAGAAGGGGTGAAAACCCATCCATCTAGAGCAATCAAGGAAACAAATTGTATGACTCCTGTTAAGAATGGTGTAAAACAAAGACAAAAATTATAATACAAGTAAGTCATGGTAGTGACCTTAGGTGTAGAACCTCTTGAGGTAGAACTCGTTGCAGGGATTCTTCAATAGGTGGCCATCGGAGTCAAAAAGAATATATTCCCCCTTGTCGAGGCAACAGTGGAAGACATATGGGTCCTACCACATGGATTCAAACTTCCCTTTTCCCAACTTATTGTTGTCATGGTCATAAACGAGGACCATATCGCCTTCGCTAAAGGTGCGAGCGTGGACATGGGAGTCAAAATGTGACTTCGAATGAGTTTTAGCTACTTCAATTGCTTGGAGGGAAGCCCGACGGTCTTCATCGGTTTGTTCAAGTAGAATAAGGAGTTATTCTAATGGCAAGGTATCAGGAAGGGGCTCTACGGCAAGGCGGAGTGATGGAATCTAGCACTCAATGGGGAGTACTGACTTGATACCATGGACTAATTGGAAAGGGGTAAAGTTGGTGGAGGTTTTTTTTGATCTCCTGTAGGCCCAAAGGGATGAGAAGAGAATATTGTGCTAGTTGGTCTTATGGTTTCCTACCATCCGTTTGAGCATGGTTTTGATGATCTTGTTGATAGCTTCAACTTGTCCATTTCCATAGGGGTAGTATGCAGAGGCGTATTGGTGTTCAAATTTCAACATGGTTGAAATATCAGTCCAAACCACGTATTCAAAGTGACAACCGTGGTTTGAAACTATTTGTTGGGGGACACCGAAGAGTGTGATAACGTGATTATAAAATAAAAGTGTCGGCCTTACAATTGAATGTAGGCATGTCTTTGGCCCATTTAGTGAAATAATCGACGGCCATGATGATGTAGTTATGGCCACCATCCAAGGTAGGATTACATGTCATGAAGTCAATCGCCCACTTGCAGAAGGGACTGACTGTGACTACGATATGTAACGACATGGGTGGAGTCCTTTCTTTTGGAGCAACGGTTTGAAAACTGTGGCAGTGTTTGAATTCCTAGATGCAATTAGAAAAAATGGTAGGCCAAAAATAATTGACACAAAGAATCTTTTGGACAGTAGACAAACTAGAGAGGTGGCCACTGCAAGCTCCATTGTGACAGTCATTAAGGACTTTTTCAGCCTCATCATGGGTGAGGAAACAACGTAATGTGGTATCAATGCCTCGATGGTACAGGACATCCCCAATGAGGAGATAGCTATAAAATTGGTGTCGGATGCACCGTCTATCTTTGCGTTTTAGGAGGGACCCTAATTTCTAGGTGCACATATATAGGAGGATGCCCCCATACAATGGGTCTTCTGTGGAAATGACAAATAGGAATTCGTTAGGAAGGTTTATCGTGATCGATGGTGATGTAGACAACAAAGGAAGGTCCATCATGATTGTAGCTAATGCCAAATCTTTGATGCTCTTGGGGGAAGTGAATTCCAAGTTGAAGTCTTGAAGAATGACTATCCACTTGGCAACATAGCCTTGTAGGAGGAGGCAACTCAAGAGGTACCTCATGGGGTTAGAATCGGCCACAACTCTAGTGTGGTTCGTATAGCTTTTGAATAGAAAATATGACAGTGAGGGCCATCTTCTATTCATGTGAAAAATATAAAGGGGGACTGGTCAGCTTCTGACTAACGTAATAGATCACATGCTCTTAACGAGCATCGTCCTCTTGGAATTTTCAAGTGTCCATACATAGAGAATGAAATCCTTGGTGAAGTCGAGTGCAGACAACAACAAGGTGGAGACCAGAGATTGTTTTAATGCGTCAAAAGCATCTTGTGTATGCTTATCCCAAAAAAACAGAATGTTGGTGTGAAGAATTCATAAGAAACCATGCACTTTTGCCGGATAATATGCGATGAAATGGCGAAGGAATTTGGCCATGCCTTGGAGACTCTATAGTTGCCGCAAAGTACATGGTGAGAGAAGATTCAGAATGGCTTGAACCTTGAGAGGGTCGACTGCAATCCCTTTGTGAGAGAGGATAAACCCAAGTAGTTGACCAGCTAGGACACAAAACACACACTTGAGAGGGTTCAAGTGGACTTTGTATTTGTGACATTGTAAGAAGACTTGTCATAAGTCGTCTATATGTTGTGAACTCTTCCATGAGGGAGCGGTGAGGTTGTCCAAGTAGACTAGTATGACATGGATAAGTTCATGGAAGCAGAATGTCATGGGTCATTGAAAATTGGCTCCAACATGTTTAAGGCCAAATGGTGTGACTCGATATGCAAACGTGCCCTAGGGGGTTGTGAAAGAAGTCTTGTACCGGTCTTCTTTCTGGATCTGAATTTGGTTATAACCGGAGAAACTATCCATGAACAAAAAGACCTCATGTCCGGCGCAAGCGTCAATGATTTGGCCAATGAATAGAGTAGGGAAGTTGTCTTTGGGGCATGCCAAATTCAAGTCATGAAAATCAGTACAGATGCAGATGGTACCTTTTTTTTATTCACGGGAACAAGATTAGAATCCCAAGTGGTATACACGATGGGGTATATGAAACCTGTTGTGCGCAGTTTCTCAATATTGGATTTGACAGCATAAGCCTTTGATAGGTGAATGGGTCTTTGTTTGTTATGAATAGGTGCCACATTAGGCCATGTGTCGATATGATGTTCGACGATATATGGGTCCAACCCAAGAATCTCAGTGTAGTACCAAGCAAAAATATCATGGAATTCCTGAAAAAAGTGCTTTGTAGGAAGCAACTTCTTCAGGGGAGCATGATGCTGTGAGTGTGATGTATTCAATGGCCTCAGGGTTGGTTGATATATTGAACTTAATAGTGTGAGAAATTTTTTCCATGTTTCCCTCTTCGAAGGCGTCGGGTGTTGGAATGGGGTTTTTGAACCAATCAACCCTATCATGGATGAAGTCCTTAGCTTCGACTGAATACTTATCTGACAATGATAAAGGTTCCTCGAGAATAAAAATGAGTGATGGTGAATATCATACCAAGGGTATTCAAGAGCTGACAGAGCTTCAAGGATATCCTTGTCGTTGTTGAAACAATGATTGGATAGATCAGAAGGATCATTGATGGTTGCGGAGATGAAAGGGATGGCAGAGCTGGAAATCATGTATATTGTGGTGGTGTTCAAGGAGGAATTTAGAGGGTGAATTTCCTCGATGATAGTGATTTTGGACTCACGAGAGTGTTTCCAAAGGTCATGAAGTACAGACTGATACTTGGAAAAGTCTGGGTAATGGTGCGAATAGTGGCCATACAAACCGCAAATCGTACACAAATAGTTGGTCTGAAATGAATTGTTATTGACTATTGGCATATCTGGGATGATGACTACTGGAGCACCATCGGCTATATCCATAACGTCTATGTGTGTGCGAAAAATATGTATATATGGACAGTTTTGTGTTGCATGACCATGGACATCGTACAAAGCGCAAGGTGGAGTCGGATGAGGCTCGATTTTTACTTTGGTGTCCTTTCCCCTAGCCTTCTTTGGGAGAGCAGGGAAGGTTTGGGGATGGAAGGAATTTTTAATGGTCCCGGAGGAGGGCATGACTCCATCTCAATTGGTTAGACGAGATTCAACATAACCTGAGGCATTGGAGGTTGTTATAGCGGATTTCACCACACTAGGTGAATCACACATTGTATGGCCTTCCCCTGTCCCGCTGCAGACTCATTAGCCCCTATTGACCACTTTTTGTCTTTTGATGTATCATTGACCATCCCTAAAAACATTAGAAAAATGATATATGTGGCCTCTTCCCCGATAACCGCGAACATATGCAGATATTCCCTCTATAGTCACGTACATTGGGATGTGTACATAATCCAAAATCCTTTGGAGCGTACCTTGACTTGGATCCGACTCATATGACTCCTGGACTTCCATATGCCTTGAGATCGCACGGATTCGACCCTTCAGTATCACTTTGAAAAGCTATATAAGGAACCCTTGAGACATTGAAAGCATAAGAGAGAATTGAGAGTACTGAAACTATAGTCCATTGTTGCCAGAACTTATGCTTGAGTTTGCATCCCTTTGTCCCTTGGAGCACTGTTGTGTTCTTCCCAAGATTTCCTTTTGCTAATAAGATTGCTATCGGGGTGATGGAGGATTGAGGCGGTGGAGGCCCAAGTGGGGGATTTAGTTTCTCCAGTTCGCAGACGTGCCGTCAGAGGTTGTCACTTGCAATCTCTGATTCATATTAATAGAAATATCTTTTCCTGTCCAGTAATGTGTATTTGAATGAATATTGTATCCATTGGAATATGTCAAATGCTTTTACATTATTGATTATATATGCTAGAATAGATCTAACACCATGAAATATAGTATGCTTGTATAGTTTACTTGTTGTTGAGGATGTGCTATAACAATTCAAGCTGAAGATTGGAAATCTCAACGGGGATCTACTTCAACCTTCCGGAATAACATACGAGGTTCGATCCTTTAGTGTTAGATGTTTTTATTTCTATTGCATATTGGGAAAGATTGATTTCTGGAGTCTAGCTGTCTGTTGTGGTACCCCAAGCCATAGGAATTTCTCTCTGTAATAGAATTGGCGACTCTGCTGGGGAGTTCCTAGTAATTGTCCTTTGGGGGTTGATTTCTTGGCATTCAATGTATTTGAATTGCTCTCTCTCTCTTGTTTCTGTGTCGGGTATAGGGGCATGTATGCCTGGTAGAGCCTGATTGGTGTGAATTTAGTCTTAGCCTGTCTGTTTGCCTTGAATTTGTGCATCTTTTTCTTCTTGTATGCGGGTTTGTCACTTACAGTCGCGTATACACGCGGTTTCCCCTGGGATTGTCGCGTATACACGCGGGTTCACTGCACACAGTCGCGTATACCCTGGTTTTTACCTTTTTGTGGAAGATAGTGGATTGCTGGGTGAATTCTGTTAGTTGCTGAGTCTCCTTTGGCACTGCCTGAGTCTGTTAATACCTCTGTTTCTGACCAGAAACGTTTTTTTAGCCTAAATGTTTTCTTTTAGGAAAGTTCTTGTCATGGCATCTTTGATTTTTTGTTTGAGATTAGTGCATTAGAGTCCTTTTGCCTTAGTGCTTTGCTGAAATGCTATTTATGTGTGCTTGCAGAGTCTGGGGTGGTTAAAATCATTCTTTTGCTTTTTGTATCTCTTTATTTTCAAAAAATCCAAAAACATTTGCTTATCATCATGCATTGCATTTTGCACTTTACATTGTACTTGCATTAGATCTAGATTGGCTTTGGAGTAATAGTTAGGACTTCATATAGGGAAATTTGCATTCAGCATTTGAAGAAGAAATTGTGCATTCACGTAGTACGCATACCTTGTTTTCATGGACACAATGCATTTGCATTGATTGTTAGGTGTGCATTTTACTTCTTGTTGCATCATAACACCATTAGTTGCACGACCATATCCTATTTTTGAGTAATAAAGCCAAACTAAAATCAACGCTAATTAAAATGAATTACACTCTTTTCTTTTCTAGGGTGCACCAACAAGCTTAGGTTTTAGGATCTTGCAATAGTTCATTGAAATTCAATTCTTCGAGATCACTAAACAACCACAACTAGGTGTCTGTACAGGGAGTGTGTGAAATCCTTTATATAACCAGCGTTCTCAGGAAGCTCCTCTCAAAAGGGAGTCAAGCACTAAGCAGTGTGAGCGGTTGTTGATCGGGATAACCCATGGTTGGTAACTGTGTAGCACCGGCGATATAGCCAGAATTGTATTCGTATCTGGGGGCTCTTTCGGGAGTTTCGGGCTTTGCTACCCTGCCCATATGGTCAATCCTGCCTGCGACTGTCCGCCTGAGCGTTGATTATATTGAGGTGACCTTAGTGACCTTACCTAGGATATCGAGGGGGTATGTGTAGAGGTTATTCTGCATGTGTCCCGACCAGGTTGGGATTGGATAGCACTATTGCTTTACGCGTTGAAGCTGAGGGCCACAATAATTGGTTTCGAACCTCCGCTTGTGGTGACAAGGGCCTCTCAAGCCTCTCCTAGGTGAGACATACCGGCCACATTTAGGAGCTCACTTATCCATCCCTTGTTTGCTTGCTTTTGGATTTAGATTTTATAGTGATTGCTCTGTGCATGCTAGTTGGCCTAGGGTTGACATAAATAGAGAGTATTTGCTTTTTTTGTTGAGTCATTATGGAGTCGGGTGCGGTTTCGCACCATTCTTGTCGGTTAGCAGGACTTACGCCTTCCACTTCTCCTCCTCCTTTGGGAGAGTGGCCTAGATTGTCTAGGCGGACTATGTCACACACTGATTCACACACCATGGAGGATCATTCAAAGACTATTCCTGAGCCACCTCCTCCTATTCGTATTGATGATGGGGAACTTACTCCTACATACGATCCCTCACCTGACCTAGTTGAGATCAGTCCTGTGATTTCCCAAATAGGATATTTTCATGATAGACCTACTCACACTAGGGTAGATTCCCCGTTGACACGTTACCGGTATGGAATGCCGGATGATGCCGAGACTCACTTTGACCCTCCTAGCACTAGCTACGGTAGTTATGTTACAACTGGTTTTCCTATACATGATTTGACATTTCATGTTGAATCCGACTTTGAACCTAGCACTATGCCTGGGGGAAATCCCATGCCTTACCTTGCGAAGAGGTTTGGGAGTACTAGTCACATTGCACCTTCCATCCCAACGGTGGAAGTTCCATCTTATATACCTCCTAGGTCTAGAGTTAGTGATCCGATAGGGATACCAGGTTCCAGACGAGTGATGATAGGCACTAGTACATTTCTTTTTACAGAGATTCCTTCATCCTCGCTTCCGAGTTCTTCAAATGTAAACCCTACACCTTACTCATGTGGTTCTTCGAGTCGGCACGTAGCTACAAGTCAGATCTATACTGCGGTTACTAGACCAATTGTGTCTCAAGCCTACATACCACCCGTGGTTTCAGGAGGTTATGTTCATGTTTCTAGAGGTCATATTGCTACTTCCATGACATATATCCCTACTTCCGTATGTATATTCCTACTTCCGGAACGTATCTTCCTACCTATGGAGTGTCCCATGGGGCATCGCAAGTGATGACCTATGGACCCTACTATGGGACACAGTATGGACAGGTCTCTCTTCACAACCTGCTTATTCTCCTAACTATGGCTTTGTAGCTCCTACTAGTTAAGGTCCACCTCATTATGCTACTTCCACGCCACCCTATACGGGTCATACAGGAGGAGGTCACTATGGCCAAGGTCATGGTGGTAATCAATCCTATATGAACCAGGGAGCGGTCCATAGACCTCATCATCCTAGGCTCCCTTTCCTCGCGTCACTCAATTTACCTGACTTATCGAGACTTACGAACGACCCTGTGGCTCATGACCCGGCTTCGCCAGATGTCCCTACCAAGCTTCCTTCGGACATCCATAAGTTTGAAGGCAAACCAAGAGAGGATCCGAGTGAACACGTTATGACATTCCACCTATGGTGCTCTTCCAATTCATTGCATCAGGACTCAGTCCGTTTGAGACTATTTCAACGCACCCTTACAGGGCCTGCGGTGAAATGGTATATAGAGTTACCTAGGGGTGCCTTTACTTTGTTCAATGACCTTGCGATGAATTTCCTTAATCACTTCCAGCTACTAGTGCGCTATGATGTTGGTACTGAAATCTTGTCGACATTTCGGCAAGATAAAGCCACCCATATTTCTGATCATATTCAGGAGTGGCGTAGACGGAAGAGATTAATTAAAGCCTTTATACCGCTGGAGTTCCTCCTTGAGTGGTTCCTCAAATCTTTATTGCCATATATCGCGAAGGATGTTTCCACATCCGGAGTGCAGAATGAGGAACAAGCAATATTTAGGGTGCAGGAACTAGACTTGATCTATGGTCAGTCTGGTTTGCTATATGAGATTATACCCAATGCTCCTCGTTCTAGTTACGATCCCAAGGTCAAACCTGGACCACATGCCGATGGCATTGTGGGTAGTGCAAGTAAGAAACCTGCAGGTTTAGTTGTGAAACAAGTTGCTCAGTTGTCAATCAACCAATCTACCTCGGGACAGGCTAAGGCTTTATCTAAGCCTGCCCAAATGACGAATGTACTTGCTGTGCAATCGTCCGACCAGAAGGGTAACCAGCAACCCGGACGGAATAGAAAAAAGGGTAAAAATAATAATAATAAGGGTGGGAATAAGAATGAGAATGCAAACAATAATGACAAGAACAATAAAAATGATGGGGGGACAAGCAGAATAAATATAAGGTTAAGTTTCCTTGCAAGCTATGTAAGGATGATCACCTCACTTACTTGTGCCCTAGGATGGATGAAGCTTCAAAGTTCATAGCACAAGGCCCAGCTGTGTTAACGAACCCTTTACCGCATAACTAGAATATGAACTCGAAGTCCCATGATCAATCTAGTGATGAAGATCCACCTGAAACTAGTGGTCGTGGGTGCATTAATATGGTCCGTGCCACAAAATTTGTGACGCGTGCGAAAAATTATACTTCGTCACAACCCAACCCAGGCAAAGAACCTGATCCACCAGGACCTCCTTTGTGCATTGAGAAACCTGCGGATAAACCTGAGGCTGCACCTCGCATTCCTAAGGGGGTACTTAAGCATTCGAGGCATAATCCAAATGCCCGAGCTGCCCTGAATTATTCAGTTGTCTAGGATTTGGGCCATACTTCTTGTGCGATGTCTACATTGGAAGTGCTTCAGAGTTGTCCGTCGCAAAGGAAGGCTTTTCTTTCCACTCTTGGTGTGAATGGTGATGATTCTTCCTCAGTGATCAAATTTGAAACCGCAGGACATCAGCCTCGCTTGCCCTACTATGTGTCCCTTTTGGTGCATGTAGAATGTCTTAATATGATCGTCAAGCATACTGTGATTGATGAGGGCGCTGCTGCTTCTGTGATGTCTTTTTCGTGTTGGAAGGGTCTTGGTTCTCCTGAGTTGTCAATATCTACGATCATGTTAACTGCTTTTGATGGGAGATCATTTAGGCCGCACAGTATTCTTCCTTCTCTTAAAGTCTATTTGAGAGGGAAGACCATTGTGATAGAAGTCGAGGTGGTTGATGCGCCCCTTGACTACAATCTCTTACTTGGAAGGAACTGGATGTATAGTATGCAAGCCATTGCGTCTTTCATATTTCGCGTTGTATGCTTTCCTCATAATGGGAAGATTGTAATGATTGATCAAATGGCATTCAAGAATCCGCCTGTTAGTGCATCTTCGGAAGCTTCAGTTCCAAAAGTTGAACATTCCCAGCTGGTAACTGGGAGTGTGGGTGTAGGTATGTATTCGTCCCTCATGGGAACCTTTAGTTGTCCTGTGCCCGTCCTCATGATAGGATCTAGTTTCGATGGTGCTTCGATGTCTACGAGATCGGTGCCTTTTCGCACAAGTCATATGGGAGATCCTTGGATTCTTCCTTCACCGAGTCCTTCAAGTGAGCCCATTAAGACGAGCGTGCCATTTCCTGCAGTCATGATAGCTTACCAAGCTAATCTCCAGTCTGCTGCAGAGCCTTGTTCTTCCTCTTCGCGGATGGAGGAGGAAGACCCCTATGTGCTGCCAGCATGGGCAGCACAGTCTTCTCATGCCCACGATTTCCTTGATACGGTTTTCCCTTCAGATGAAGCGATTATTGAGGCTATGTCGAGAGTTGAGCCACCATGGGAGGAACTTCATCATAGATCATATTTCCTTCCAGAGCTTGATCTTTTGGAGCATGAGGATTATAGGGAGATTTTTAGTCAGAAAGTTGGTAGACCCATGGTTCAATTAAGCTCTCTTGGTTAGATGGCTGATGGAAACATGGCAAACATATCGTCAACTATTCCTATCAACATTTCTCACAATCCTGGTAAAATTGAGAATGTCTACATTGGGGTGGATTGTTCCCGAGATGAGATTCGAGAGTATACCGAGCTATTCAAGGAATTCTGTGATATTTTTGCTTGGTCTTACGATGAGATGCCAGGGATTGACCCTCGGATTGTCGAACATGAGATTAAGACTTACCCCAACGCGAAGCCTGTTCGACAGCATTTACGCGCAGTAAATCCTAGGAAAGCACCTGCCATAAAGGCAGAGATAGAGAAGCTATTGAAGGCTGGTTTCATCTATCTCGTTCCCTTGATAGAGTGGGTTTCAAACCTTGTTGCAGTGGATAAGAAATAGGGAGAGATCCGTATATGCACTGATTTCCATGATTTAAATCGTGCCTGTCCTAAGGATAACTTCCCCACACCGTTTATAGATCAGATTTTGGATGAGTGTCCGGGTAGCGAGGTGTTCTCCTTTACGGACAGCTTTTCTGGGTATAATCAAATTCAAATTAAACCCGAGGACAAACACAAGACCACATTTATTTGTCCTTAGGGAACATTTGCATATCGAAAAATGCCTTTCGGCCTTACAAACACCGGAGCTACGTTTCAGCGGGCAATGACCTTGATTTTCCATGATCTCAAGTCCATTATTGAAGTATTTTTGGATGACCTCGCTGCTCATTCTCACATGAGATTGAATCATTCTTATCACTTGAGATTGGTGTTCAAAAGATGCCAGCACTATGCTGTTAGATTAAACCCTCATAAGTGCATCTTTTGCATGAAATCAGGTCGTTTGTTAGGATTTATTGTTTTGAAAGAGGGTATAAGAGTAGACCCTTTGAAGGTGGAGGCAATACTTCAGTTGTCTCGCTCGCGAAATATTCGTCATCTTCAGTGTTTGCAAGGCATGGAAAACTTCCTACGAAGATTTGTTGTCAATTTTGCCAATTTGACTAGAGGTTTCATGCATCTCCTGAAGAAGGATACTCCCTTTGAATGGGATGAGCAAGCCCAGGAGTCCTTCGATGCACTTAAGCGAGCCCTAGAATCGGCCCCAGTGATTAGTCCTCCGGATTATAGCCGTGATTTCCTATTATATGTGGCCACATATTTTAAAGAGACGATTGGGATGGTTTTGGTTCAGGAGGATGAGGAGCTCCAGGAGCATGTCATATATTATCTGAGCCAAAACCTTATTAACGCAAAGATTCGGTATTCTCATGTCTAAAAGCTTTCCTTATCTACCGTACATGCGGTGCAGCATTTGAGACATTATATTCTCCTTCGCCAAACCTTGGTCATTGCCCATGTCAATCCATTTCAATTCGTCCTCACATGTAGGATGATTGGGGGAAAGTATAATAAATGGATTGTCATCCTACAAGAGTTTGATCTCGAATTTGTTTCGACAAAATCGAAGAAATATTTAATCTTTGCAAAGCTCATATCGGATTTTCTAAGCAAGGCTGAGGAGTCGGTATGTGAAGATACGTTTGTTGATGAACACATTTTCTTAATCTCAATGGCTGACCCATGGTATGGTGATATCATAGTATATTTGCAAACGCAGAGGACCCCTACTCACCTCTCACGAGATGAGCGACGTTGATTACGTCACGTTTCCAACAACTACCTCATAGTGGACAATACTTTGTACCGCCGTGGAGTACAAAGTATTACGACATTGTTTAACTCATGAGGAGGTTGAGGTAGTGCTTAATGATTGCCACGGAGGGGTGTGTGGTGGTCATTTATCTGGGCTTTCTATAGCTCAAAATATTTTGAGAGTAGGTTATTTCTAGCCATCGATCTTCAAGGATTGTATTGAAGCGGTCAAGAGGTGCCACCCTTGCCAGGTGTTCGCACGTAATATGTGCTCGAAGCATGCCCTGTTACACCCTATTATCACCGCTGGTCCCTTCACCAAATGGGTGCTTGATTTTATGGATTGCAACCCAGCTTCGGCTGGGGGGAACCATCATATTATAGTGGCTATTGATTACTTCACGAAATGGGCTGAGGCAATGCCTACAGTAAAATCCGACGGTGAGACAATCGCTCACTTAGTATTCAACCAAATCATCTCTAGGTTCGGGATTTCGAGAGAGCTTGTCACTAACCATGGCTCGCACTTTCCGAACCATATGATGGAAGAGTTGGCATCCAAGTTAGGGTATAAGCAAGAGCACTCCTCTTCTTATTATCCTCAAGCGAATGGACAAGTTGAAGTAGTGAATAAATCACTTAATTCCATTCTCCAACAAACCATCGCACAAAGCAAGACGAATTGGCATATTATGTTGTATCTTGCTTTGTGGGCATATCGAACCGCGGTAAAGACTGCCACTGGTTTTTCTCCATATCAGCTTGTTCATGGAGTGGATTCAATATTGCCGGTTGAATGCGAGATTCCTTCGTTGAATTTAGCCATGGAACTCTTACTAGACACTTCACCTTTGGAGGGGCATTTGGTTCACCTTGAGAAACTCGATGAGTAGCGTAGAGATGCCTTGGTGACTCTAGAGGTTAATAAACGTCGCGTGAAGGCCCAATACGATAAGTCTGTCCATCCGAGAGTGTTTAGTGAGGGAGACTTGGTCCTTTTGTGGGATCAATCGAAAGAACCCTTCGGGGCAGGGAAGTTCAATCCTATGTGGCGTGGTCCTTACATGGTCAAGCATGTGTTAGAGAAGGGTGCCTACGAGTTGGTGGATTATGAAGGGACAATATTGGCGGAGCCTAGAAATGGGCTCTATCTCAAAAAATAATATGCATGATCTTTAGCCAAGGCTGTTTGTTGTATATTATTGTATATCTTTTTTGCATAGTTAGGTCTTGTTTATCGTGATCGGGTTTGTGATTAGTTTCCATTTCTTGTTGCAGATGTCAATGGAATATTCCATCTACATAGGATTCACGAATGGTCCAAGCCATCACACTCAACACTCAGCCTCAGTTGCTTGGGTGATTTATACTCCTATGGGTCATGTACTGTCTTCAGGAGGCGTATGTCTACGTCCATCTTCCAACAATGTTGTTGAATATAGTGTCGTTATCGAGCTTCTACAGGATGCCATTTTGCATGGTGTTCTCTCTCTTGAGGTACGTCTTGATTCAGAGTTAGTAGTGTCATAGCTCAATGCTTTGTAACATGTTAGAGATCTGACGTTATTGAGGAGATTCTTACGTGTGAGATTGTTAGAACAACAGTTTGAGAACATAACATATATACACATTCCAAGAAATTATAATCAAATTGCTGACTCATATGCTAACTATGTGTTAGATTGGCATTTGTTTCATTCATTATAAATTAATCATAAACACAATTTTTACACATGTAAATAAATAAACCGATCACCATAAAAAAAATTTATATACATCAAAAATGTGGTAATACATAGTGTCATAATACAAAATTGGGGCTTTGAAAGCCACCATCATATACACGGTAGTACAAAATAGATACACTCCCAGGTGTCTAGTCCTGTGGAGGTGGATGAGGGTTGTGATCATGATATGTCACCACGGCTCTAGCTAGCCGCCGGAATAAACGCACCCATGCAGGTGGTACACCCACCACCTATCTCTGCATAGCCTCAGGCAAGTCCTCGACTTGCGCCATGGGAATCCTGTGAGTCAGTCACACGAAGTTGGTATGGATGCTTTGGAGCGTTCGCTCCGCATCCACACCGGTGATATCGTCTCCTCTTCCCCTCCGTCTATGACGTGGGAAGCCCTCTGGTCGCCGTGGTCCCACATCTGCACATGAATGGTAGATGTCACTATGTATTGTCACCCAAAAACATGTCTTTTTGATTCCATATAATCAAGAAAACATAAAAAAAAATTAAATACTTCAAAAATTTTAAAAATGAGTAAGGGTCGAGATTCGTTACCTATGTCTCCATATGCTGATCCTGGTGGTAATGGCATGTCCGGGTCTCCCCGGAAGTCTATCCCTGCATAAGGCTAGTCCTCTATGGAAACAATCTATCATCGCCACCATGGAAAAAATTTGGCTGGATAAGGGTTGGCCACCCTACCACCCCCCAGTCTACACATCGCGTCTGCCCAACGTCGTTGGGCTGGATTTTGAACCCCGTGGAGAGGAACATCCACTCTAGGGCTCAATCCTGGAACACGCTCGAAGAAAAACATGCTCAAGATACTGCTGAACCTGAAGTTCTGTATCCTACCTGCCTTGCACTCGTTGAGCTGATGTTTCATGTTGCTTAGTAGTGAAGTGCTCCAATCATAGATGGTCGGTGTCATACACTCCACCGCATAGAAAATCAGTGGTCAAGAGGCCTGATGGAGTGATGCTAAGCCTTCTATCCTGCCCAGCGTCAGTAGTATGGCCTTTAGGCCCAGTACTTGTATAGCGTTGGTGGGAACTTGGCTCCCCACCTTCTTCGTCTCTGGGTAGCAGTACATAGCTATGTACTCGTCAATAGTTAGCCCATGACCTGGCCCTCATCAGGCACGAAGGTTCACCATCTCACCTCGCCGTGATAGACCTGTGATAAAGTAGATATCCACCACCTCAATGGTGAGGGACATGCCATCTAGCCGGAAGGACTCTGAGTCCGGATCCCAATAGTCTACAAGCATCTGTAGTAGTCTTGGTTTGGCCCTCAAGCCACCTAGGCACCAAAACTTGTAGAGTCTACATCTTCTTAGAGCTTCTTGAGCCATTCTGTAAGCCCTTACTGCTTCCTCTACATCACTGTGCTCACGTTCTCACCACTCTAGCACCATCCTGCATGAGAAAGTGACCAAAATGTCCATTACATTCATGAAAATCTTAGTGAAAGCGTCATACGTGGCTGTTTTGCAAACAGCCATGTATGTACGCGGTTTCCATCCCCTTTTCCGCATATAGCCAGCCCTATACGTAGAAAAATCCTCAATACCCGCGTGGACCACAGCGCTCATGTAAGTTTGGCCTTTAAAAATTCATTTGACCATGAAAAATTTTAAAAATTGTATTTAAATGCAAGCAGAGAACATGAGTAAATACCTGGAAGAATCGGTTGTGAATTCCGCCAATTGGATCTCTTGGAATTTGCAGTTGAAAATCAGAGCTCCAATGGGTAAAAGTTTCAAATGATTTCTATTTTTTACTATTTATAGAAAAAAATTAAAATATTTGAAAATTTTTACCCCCTTTCCTATAGTTTTGATTGTTTCTAACCATTTTGGACTGTTTCTGACCTAATCTGTGATGTAGAAGACCATTTTCAGTGCCGTTTCAGCCTTTGGATTGACCCGTTCGTACTGATCTCAGGTATAACATCTACACTGGCATATAGGTTAGGTTCACCACCATTTTCATTTTGCATGACCTTATAACCATGTCACTATATCCTTAGGTACGAACCCACTCTATTATGTCACGGAACCTTCTTGCTGCTATAGAAGTGGCATGATATGAGTGGTAGAGCCTCACCTTACATGGGTACCCTAGTTAGCGCCTTATTTGCATTTGGTGCCCATGCCGATGTTTCCCCTTTAGGGTGTGGGAGTCCATTGTATAGTATTGCCATGACATTTAGCAAGAGCCTCATACTCCTCTTGATCTTATGCTGGCCATGACCCCCCAAACTCCCCTTGTATCAAGTTGTGGATGCATTATCATGAGCTTTGCCTGTCTTATTGAGCTTTATTCTGGCTCCCATGACATTGTGTTTCAACCATATAGCCCGAGCTTGTCTCATGTCTAGCCATGCAGAGCCTTTATTTATATCCTTCGTAGCTTGATTCCCTTTTTACCGGGAGGGGATTTTCCTCAGAGTGTCGATATCCTACACATGTATCCTTGCATTCAGCATAGGTATGTTCCACTGCTTGGAACTAGTTTGTTTGCCCTAAATGACACTCGTCTCCTCCTAGTTTGTAACTATAAATCTAGTTTATTCTTTTTTCAAGCTTTTCAAATAACTGAAAAAGACCAAAAAAATAAAAAAGCCAAAAAAACGAACAAGAAAAGATATTATCTTTGGCAGCTGTCAAGTCGTGTCGCCTTCGAACAGAGCACTATATAGCACATCCATTGGTTGGGTTATAGTTTGACTTAGGAGTTGTACTCGTTTATCTGAGTTTTATCTCCACTGACTGGTTAAGCTTCCAGTCCCTATGGAGCCTCTATTGATGCCTCCTGCGTCATAGAGATGTCCCAGTTTGTATATTGTGTCTATGCTGCCTTCTTTCAGTCACCATACGCCGTTATGCTCTTGTTCGAAGGAAGTTGAAACCTGAGTCGGCCATTTCTCAGTTATCTTGACTTTGCATGTCGGCCATTCCTGGTACAGTTACTGGTTCTTGCACCTTATGATCGAGTCCTTCCACATTATACAGCTTTGCTGAGTACCTCGTGTTGGATGATGGGGGATGCCCTAATGCCCTCCTTCCAGTGGATTTCATCCCATCGACTTCAGATCATTTATTCTGGGATTGGAGTCTAGAGTCATTTTGAGTGCCTTGAGACTTGCAGTCATCAGTGGCAGGTTCTCTCGCCATCGACAGTTTTGGGAATACATCAATGTCCCCTGATCAATGGATTCTCTCAAGTGTTCGACCTCAACACATTTATTCACACTTGTTAGTTTGCACTCTAGTACCTTGATTCCCATTTTCATTATTGGTGGGTGATCTCGCGTCTGTTAACGGTATACATCAATGACCGGTAATCAGACGATGGACTACTATGTTTGAGCTCGACACCTCTATTCGCATAGTAGGACATGTACTCATAGCGGCGTGTGTAGAAGACCTTCCAGATTGGTGGCATCCACTATATGCTACCTCCTTGATCGTGCCAGTGTTCATGAGATTTCAGCTCTCGTGACTTGTTCCAGTATATGTCAGACATTTCTAGCCACTATGGAGATCTTGATCTGTTATATATCTTCAGCCCGTGTGGAGATCATGGTCCTTTGTATATCTTCATCATGGAAATTCTGATCTATGTATATTGTACGTGGCGATGACCACATATGTGTTATCATGTTTCATGCCTATTCATGGCCATTGTACTTTTATGTATCTGGGACTGCTATATGTATTCCCAGTTATATGTAGAGTTGTATTATGGTATTATGCTGATTGGGTGGCTGGTGTTGCATTTGGGTACCTTCATCACTTCACTTCTGGGATGGACTTATAATGTATTTCAGCCATCATATAACCCCTCTGATCTCATACATTAGGGGGCATCTGTTATAGCGGATTTCACCACACTAGGTGAATCACACATTGTATGGCCTTCCCCTGTCCCGCTGCAGACTCATTAGCCCCTATGGACCACTTTTTGTCTTTTGATGTATCATTGACCATCCCTAAAAACATTAGAAAAATAATATATGCAGCCTTTTCCCTGATAACCGCATACATACGGGGATATTCCCTCTATAGTCGCGTACATCGGGATGTGTACATAATCCAAAATCCTTTGGAGCGTTCCTTGACTTGGATCCGACTCATATGACTCCTGGCCTTCCATATGCCTTGAGATCGCACGGATTCGACCTTTCAGTATCACTTTGAAAATCTATATAAGGAACCCTTGAGACATTGAAAGCATAAGAGAGAATTGAGAGTACCGAAACTATAGTCCATTGTTTCCAGAACTTATGCTTGAGTCTGCATCCCTTTGTCCCTTGGAGCACTGTTGTTTTCTTCCCAAGCTTTCCTTTTGCTAGTAAGTTTGCTATCAGAGTGATGGAGGATTGAGGTGGTGGAGGCCTAAGTGGGGGATTCAGTTTCTCCGGTTTGCAGACGTGCCGTCAGAGGTTGTCACTTGGAATCTCTGATTCATATTAATAGAAATATCTTTTCCTGTCCAGTAATGTGTATTTGAATGAATATTGTATCCATTGGAATATGTCAAATGCTTTTACATTATTGATTATATATGATAGAATAGATCTAACACCATGAAATATAGTATGCTTGTATTGTTTACTTGTTGTTGAGGACGTGCTATAACAATTCAAGCTGAAGATTGGAAAGCTCAACGGGGATCTACTTCAACCGTCCGGAATAAGGTACGAGGTTCGATCCTTTAGTGTTAGATGTTTTTATTTCTATTGCATATTGGGAAAGATTGATTTCTGGAGTCTAGCTATCTATTGTGGTACCCCAAGCCATAGGAATTTCTCTCCATAATAGAGGTGGGGTAGGTGGTTCAAGGTACCACACAAGAATCCCCAATGTAAAATTATGTAAATTGAGAGTAGCCATGACAAGCTTGCTCACGATGCCAAATGGTGGAAATAGGAAAGGAATTGTGTGGATCGGGAATGAACCCTAATAATTCCCAAGTGATAGTGGTTGGGGTTGCGACTAATGTTGTGATGTGGTCGAGATGGTACTAGATGAGATAGAACAAAAATCTATTGTGTTAGTCAGTGTGGGTGGAGGCAGTAAATATGGGAAGGTGTCCACCATAGGAGTGTCCAAAAATAATCCCATGCCTACAACATATAAGGAAGGGATGGACATTTTGTCAATGGAAGTATCAATGGTAGGGATGACGTGTTCTGGTGTGGCCGGCCCCTGCAGACTGTAGTAAGTGAACTTGTCAACCGTCATGATCTTTCCATCATGAGGAAACATCATAATTCAAAAGACGGTGGATTCCACAGCTCTCATGCCATACATGTAGCTACATCTGAGAAGGAGGTTATATCAGGTTGGGAGTTAATAACCTCAATGTCAATAAAAATTGTTTTACCGGCTAATGAAATAGGAGCATTTGGAAGAATTCCCTAGGATTTTGTAGAGCAGCCATCGTAGGCATGGATGACAGTTGTGGAAGATTGAAGGGTAGGGAACACAAGTTTCTTCCAGATAAAGGTCGACATAACATAGGTGGATGCCCCATTCATCAATAATCCATCAATTTACGACCAAATTTTGAATTGAGAGCAAAATTTGGAAGGTGATGGTGGACGACATCCTGGGCTCTCCTTAATTTAGATCAAACGTGATCAACCTGGAATCAGAGGGATCAATGACACCTAATGTAGATAACAAATTTTTTCACTGAGTCAGGTAAGTTTTGATTACTTCTAGAGTGGACATGCTTGTAGGTGATTGGGCCAATTCATCAACAATGTTATAATTTAGGGTCGCTCGATCAGTCACATTGTTGGCGATACACCGTATAGGAAACCGTGGGACTCTTGTCGCCCCATCCAAGGGGGATATAGGTAAGTGGAAGGGCATATTGGAAGTGTTAGAAGTAGATGTCACTGATGGGTCAGCAATTTCCTTGGTGCATCCATATTGGTTACGCCAAGTCTAGAGGTTGACGTTGGATGACACCGTCATGAGGTGATGGAATCCAGTGTCTACAGGTGGGGCTGCATAGGGGCCTACAAGAGTAGGTGGGGAAAAGGGTTGGGTTGCAACCAATCATTGGTGTGGTAGAGGATTTTGGAGCACCATAGGTAGAGGGCCTGGTGATGTTGCGTTGGGCTGAGCCTGAGTTGTGACATTGGCATCTTGTTGAGCTTCATTCAACAGAAGTTGTCGGATGCAAGCCATGTGAGGGAACATATGTGTATAGTGACCATAGTTGTTACATAGGGCACACAAATGATTGGTCTGTAACTGTGGGTTCTTTCCTAGTCATTCAAGATGTTGGGGGTTCTATGCTAATGTATTGGCACCATTGTTGGTGGGGGGTTAGGCTATTGGCCACATCCTTGCGGCTAATTATTACCTTGGTTTATTCCTCGATTTTTCTTTCCCTTCCCTTGTTGATTATTTGGAGCGGGTTGGTTGGGAAGGTTTTTCTGAGTGAAAACCTGTCTCGTGGAAACCAAAGGGGGCAGGGCTGGAGTCGAGTTGTGTTGCACTGGTGGTGCATAATAGACTGGAGAAGATGGCGGAGCTGCAAATCTGACCATTTTGCTTGAATATGATTGTGGCAAATAGGCCAGTCCATGGACATGATGATGTGGCGCGGTAGGTGCATAGGAGGGTGTGGCTCCAGATTGATCCATCATCCGTGAGTAATCAGGAATGTAGTTTGGTTGTGAAACACTGTGGGTGTTACATGGGTGTGGTGGTATCATAAAGGGTGCTAGGTAGTACTGAGAGTGGTGTGAGATGGACTCCGATAAATCCATCTCAAGCATGGGATTCCCACGGTGTATCATGGAAGGTGGTGTCGGCATGAGGAGCATCGGGTATGACAGTGTATAGGTACCTAAATTGGGAGTAGATTAAATTGAATCACCGATACTTTAAGGTGGCCTCCTCCTCGGATTGGGGTCACTCAAAGGAAATTTCCTTGGCTGTGAGTGGGAGAAAGGCCTTCAAAAACCATTTGAGGAAGATCATATCATCCAATTGGTTCTTACACAAGCTACGTCTACATCACCACTCATGGATGTGATCCGTGATGTGTGTGGTTGTAGTTTGATGATAGGACAACATGATCTCCACTCCCTCATCATGTCGGACAAGAAGCTAGAAGTACTCACTGAACATGAAGGCCAGTGAGAAAAAATCAGGGTAAGAGGTGTGAGGCAACTTGATGTGCCATTTGGCCGTAGCAGCCATAAGTGTGCACTGGAACAACCTCAACCTAATTGAGTCATCCACAATGTTGTTTGATGAACACCATAAGTGGAAGGAAATGATATTATTTTGGGGGTCCTCTCTTTCCTTGCTATTAAACTTTGGGATGTCCGAGGGAAGTTTTCTTAGCATGGGAGGCAAGTGTGGTTGATGACCGATGGGGTAATTTCATTAACCTTGCTAAATCTACTAGGTTAATTCTATCCATGAAAGGTAAGCTAGAACTGGTATTGGTTCGGTGGAGACTAGCGATGGTGCCGGTAATTAAAGGAATGTGGGTTCCATTTCCCCCTGGGGGTGGATGTGGCTTAACTCACATAGTAGGGATGTTTGGGCTGGATGTGGAAGGGCCACTACCCCCAGGTATATAAGGCGATATGGTAGGGATCATGGTAGTTGGTGGGGGGCCACCACTAGTGGGTAGCATACCTACAATAGCGTGCATAGTGGTGGTGGTACCACTAGCACAGATACCTATGATGATGGGTGGAAAGGACATAGGTCCACCGCCACTTATCCCTTTGAAGAAGGGATCGATATTTGTGCCAGCCATAGGGCTAGATGGGGCAGTGAACAAATTAGGTTTAGAGTAGTAGAAGTTTGAATCATAATTAGAGGTTGCATGTCCTTTTGAAGGTGAGGATTGTTGTCGAAGAGGGCTCTAATGGTGACAGTAAAAAGAGCCAAACTAAGGGGGTGTCCCCTAAGTTGATGGGAATACCGTGGTGAAGCAATGATGGATGTAGTAGTAATAGGTAATGAATATGGACCTCTGTTTAAATCGCCTTCCTATTGGTTCAAAGGGAGCCACTCAGACACCAAGGTTGTCTGACAGCTTGCGTATTGTGGCAGTACCCCTCACTCCACTTTGCAGGTAAAACTGCTAACCACTTGGCCAAAAATGACAACTCTTTGGTTTTCCTCATAGGTTGGTATCTAGTCAATCCGATGGGGGTCATTGCCCTTTTCTCTTGCTAGGTCCTCTCAATGGCTAGCTACTTTGAGGTTTCTATCGAACTCCTCACAATAATTTTTAGGGCAAATCTCAAGTACTTCCCACAGTTGTTGCAAATGAGACTTATGTCCCAAACCAAATGTTATTAAATAAATTTGGTTTCTTTTAAGGTTTTCTTCGCGATCATGAACCGAGCATGTTTGATTATTGGTGTGAGTGTTTGTGCACCATGTATGAAACTTTCCTTCCCAAAAATAAATAATAAGTGACATTCCTGCAATTAACAAGCAATGGGATGAAATAGGGCAAGTCAGAAAAGGAAAAGTGGGCCTGGATAGAGTGCAGGATAGACAGTAGATAAAAAAGGTTTGGGAAAACTGACTGTTAACTGACTCTCATTTCTGTCAAAGGAAAATACATGATCTGGGTCACACAAAAAAGGAAAATAGAGGTGATCAGCTCAGAAAATAGGGAATTCGCACTTAATAGAGGATTAGGCACAAATGGGTTGCTCAAAAGGATGGAATAGGCACCACTGGGGTCACACTTAAGGCCAAAGTAGGCATGGCTTGGACCTGTAAGGGAATTCATGCTTTACGGGGCTAAGGCCGTGACTTGGGTTGCACTTAATAAGAGAAACCAAGTGGTTGGGTCACAACTCCAGGCCCAAAAGGTGTGACTTGGGTCTGCCAGGGAAAAATTCAAAAAAAAGGCTTGGTAAGGGCTGAGGGAGGTAGGCACTGGTTCTATGAGGGTCTAGATCGGTTGCGTGGGGCCCCGATCAGTGAGGGATGACTATAAAAACTAAATAAACACTTGCAAAACTTGGGATCTAAGAGGATCAACTAGTATGGTCTCCAAAACTGTAGTGGGGTTTTCACTCCTACTACATGCAAAAGGACCATCCTTAAGTAAATAAGATAGTAAGGTACAGTTCATGGAAAACAGCTAAGACAATAAATAATATTAGTAACAATAAATCAAATAAACTTCTACGGCTAAACTGAATAAAAGCAAAAACATGAAAATTATACCTTCTTTTTCTGAAAAATGGTCCATCGTGGCCATCTCGGAATTGGCTCGCCTCTCCACAAGATGGGTCTCTAGGTGGGTATAAAGAATCTCTCAACGTACTATGTGGGAATGGTAGGGAAATGGGATGATGGAAAGAGTGGTATGTGAATACTGAATAATAATGGTTTCTCACCATACTCACAAAATAGAATAATGAAAAAAGGGATCAGAATCTTTTGATAGAGACCTTCACACTTATTTTATAATATGTTTTTAGGTTTTTTGGTATTTTCTCTCTTTTAGGGTTTTGGAACTCTATTTAGGTTTTTAAGCATTATTTAGGGTTTTTATCCCTTTATTGGGTTTTTAAGCCCTTTTTGGTTGGGAGAGAATAAGGGTAAACCATAGTTGTGAAGGTCAAAAATAAGGGAAATATGGTAGGAATATGATGTATGTATGTGATTTATACCATGCAGAGCTGGGTGAGCAATGTTTTGTGTAAATAGTTTGACTCACCAAACTTGAGCACCAAATTGACTCGCAATTAAATATAGTACAAAATAATTGTTTCTTATCCAAACACCTTCTAACCAAGTTTCTCATTCTTACCAATGGTTTCATCTTAGTATTTAGTGTTAAACTATGCAATTCCTATACTCCTACAACTAAAAAAAATAGTTTCCATATCTTTTGAATTTCTACTTTATATAGTAAATGACGTCATAAATGTATGACAAAATAAAGAGACCTTGCCCAAAATTAGCTCATAATTTTGCAGGGAAAAAAGGTCGATTATATAAAAATTATTATAAAAGTATCTTTAATATTTGAGTGTCAAGTATTGAAAGTTGTTTAATTTAGAGGCAGGTTAAAATTTTACATTAGATCAAAAGTACCATTTAAATCTTGGAATATAATTTGATTAAGATTTACATCAGATCAAAAGCACCATTTACATTTTGGAATGTAATTTTATTAGCATATCGCAAAGTTAACAGAACAAATCAATCATTAAATTTATTTATATTGTCAAATAACTCTAACACAAAATCCAATTAAGGAAAAGTCAATCGTTGACATTGCTACTTATCAATTAAAGATGTTCCAAACAAACCACTTTAACAATCCAACTATTTCATGAAATAATATAAGAGCGGAGACTAAGAGATTTTGGGGGAAAAGAATGTGAAAATCACAAGGACTAACCCATTTGATGGAGCCAACAATTTGGTACTGAAATTTTATGTTGATAAGATTAAATATTTTGTATTTAAACCCACACAAAATCATTAAGTATTTTCAATATTTTGCATTTAAACCAACATAGAATCATTAGAATATTATTTAGTATTTATTTTAACAAACAAGAGTTGTTTTTATATGTCTAAAAAACATGTCTCACTTCCTGAATAATATGATTTTATAAATATGATATTTTATATATATAAAAAGATTTCTTTATTATGATATATTTTACATACATATTTAAATTTTATATTATAATAATCAAATGTTATAAACATATAAAAATCTCTTGCACCTCTCTAAGGTGGTTCTTAAGAAATTTTGGAGGCAAATTTTAACTAGAAAAACTAAACATAATAATACAATTGCTTTGCACGATTGGAATTCCTATCTTAAAAAGCTTTATGAATCCCCAAATGTCATAGATAAGTTTGAAACCCTCTTGACAATGGAAGAAGTCTTCTCTTTAGAAGACATAGATTCTAGGGTTAAGCGTCTGGCAAATGGAAAAGCTAAGGACATTGAAGATTACCAGGCTGAAATATTAAAAACTGCAGGTCATGTCCTCAACCCTCACAGCCACAAACTATTAAATCAAGCGGTCAAAAATGGGTTCCCCAAACCATGGACTCAAATCCTCATTATCCCTATTTTTAAAATTTGGGATACAAATAACCACTCTAATGATAGGACAATTATGATTAGCCCTCTCTTAGCTAAGTTATATGGTATTATTTTGGAAAAGAAGCTCAACATATGGCTTGAAAGTGAAGGTAAGTGGGCTAGAGGCCAAGCAGGTTTAGAAGGTAGCACTCAACAACGGAACACCTCGTTACACTCAGGATCATTGTGGAGTAATGGTGTAATGATCAATCCAATCTCATTTTTTCCTTTGTGGACTTTAGAAAGGATTTCAATACGGTACCTAGAGACAACCTATGGAACAAATTAGAAGAGCTAAAGGTTCCTTTTGAGTTGAGAGCTATCGTAATAAGCTTATACAAGAATGTCATTGCCAAGTTTAAGAGCAACGAGGGATGGTCGAAATATATTAAGTGTAACATTGAGTTAAACAAGGTTTCCCCCTCTCCCCTACCCTATTTGGAATTTGCATCGATAATCTAGAAGGTTGTTTAGAGGAAGCAGGTTGTGCTAGCACAATCTTAGCTGGAATAGTCATCATCCTTCTTCTCTATGTTGGCGATATTGTTCTTTTGGCCAGGTGTCCATCTCATCTTTAGAAGTAGCTAAGAATTATTAATGATTTTTGCTCTACCATGGGTATGAATATTAATACTGACAAAACAAAAGTTATGATTATCAAATACAAGAAGGACACTTACGCTAATTTTGTGTATGACAATAGAAACTTGGAGGAAGTGTCTTATTACAAATACTTAGGAATTGATATTCATCGCAATATCAACTAGAACTATAGCATTGATAAAAGAATTAATGGAGGGTGGAAAGCTTATTTCTATCTCGAAAATAATTGTAAATCAACAAACCTTGTGATGTGGGATAAAAAGAAGCTCCTCTTTGAAACTTTAGTCACTCCTGTTATCTTGTATTGTTGTGAGGTTTGGGGTTGCAGCATCTCTAGAGAATCCTAGAGAAAGATTAAGCAAATCCAGAAACATTTTATAACGTATAACCTCAAAACTAAAAGCAATACGCCATACCCTATTCTCCTTATAGAAGTGCGTATTTCCCCTGCCGAAATCCTTTCTATGACTAGGCTCCTACTATACAAGCACAAAATCGATAACATGGGAGATCATAGACTTCCTAAGATAGCTTTAAATTCTAGCCAAAATCACCTAAGGCTCAAGCAAGGTTGGTATAAAGATACCACAACCCGGTTAAACCATTGGGAGATCAACGAAACTGTTGCATTGCAAAATATTATAACATTAAAAATATTGTTACTTCTAAGTTTAAAGAGAAAATGTGGTGCGAGAAATATTTAGAGGATAAAAGAAAATTAAGATATTATAAAGAGGTCATCAACCCTACTCTAGAAGATCAAAATTATCTCTCTATTTTAACTAGTTCAAAGAAAAAGATTAATATATCCAAGATAAGAAGGAACTCTCATGAGCTCCATAGTGAAACAGGTCATTGGAAAGTTCCTAAAACACCGTGGGTGGAAAGGATCTTCCATCTCTGTGAGAATATGAACATTGAGGATGAAAATCACTTCCTCTTAGAGTGCACTGCGTACACCCACATTAGGTCTAAGTTTCATAATCTTTGTTGAAATACTGACCTTCCTAGCCTTTTAACTTGTCAAACTTATAGTGAGCTCGGGACGCTTCTGTCCAAGCTCCTTTAGAATAGAAATACAATTTTAAAATGTAAACTAGATAATTCGTTTCTTTAGGTCCGATAGACCAAAGTTCGGTCTGAGGGGACATGAACCATCATCATCATATACGTTATTGTTTAGAAATATAAACATTAATAAAATCAAATAAAAATGTAATATTATTTTTTTAATATTATATTTTAATATTTTTAATTATATTTAAATTTGATTAATTTTATTTTAATCTCAGTATATTAGATATTTTTTCATATATTTAAAATATTTTACAAATATACAATCATATGGTTATTTACTATAGAATCACAAAGTATTAATTATATATTAAGTATAAATCCATGTTTTATTGTCATTAAGATATATACAATATTTTTGTTTTAGGTTTAAAACACATAATTCAAAATATATATCCCCAATATAGAATAAAAAGTTTCAATTTTAATAAATTCATTTGAATAATTATATATATATTTATGGGCGCTCCCAAGAACCTACTACCCAAATATAATGCAATGGGAGTGCACGAGCGGGCCTAATTGACAACGTGCATGCACCTCTTAGATGCGTGCATGCACTGCCGCTTCAGCAGTGGTGAACCTCCACATTGGATTGCTAGCGTGGGAAATAAAAGAACACACGCACATGTGGATGCATTCGCATTCCTATACACGCATGCGCATGTGGGTGCATGCACGTGTTGGGCACGATCCCAAATAGGGACACGTACGCATCCCCATGTTCGAAAAAACAATGGGCATTGTTTTTTGTTTTATAGCCACCTGCGAGCGCGGAAGGAGGAGACAACGACCCCCAAGGAGATGAAATCGACTCGCAAGGAGCCCAAAGAACTTGTGCAAATCTCCTAAAACAATGTTGGAGTAAGGTAAATAGAGTAGGAATGCAATTTTTTTGTTTATTTCATTTCTTTTATTGTTTTTAAAATAAAATACAAAATTAAAAAAAAATTGAAAATCAATTGAAATGGGCACAATTTGATACTGCAGGTACAAATTACCTAAGCACAATGACCAATACCAATAACCATCCGAAGAAATGAATGAAACAAACCAAACAGAGGACCCAAATGTCAAATTAAACGAAGAAAAGCCCAAATTAAATGAGGAAGAAAACCCCGAAGATGAATTACACGGGGATTTAAACCAATTAAGAAATTTGAGTGATGAATTCAAGAACATGAGGGAAGCCTCTCAAGTTTCCCTCGCCACATCAATACAAAAGAGTATAGAATCTATAAACATTTCCCACAGTAACTTAACCAGTTTGAGCTAATACAGGGATCGAATGAGAGAGCATTATAGCACTAGTATATCCAAAGAGGACATAAAAAACCTGAATATCACAAAAGCCCAACTGTGGAGCAAATTTACATATCCTAAAATAGGACAGCCTCCAGATTTGAGGAATATATGATTTTGCATGGACTGGTGTAATTACCAGCCATGGAGAGAAAACTGGAGGAAGAGATGGTTCATGGTTTTCGACAAGGCTTCATGCAACAATGTCGAGGTCCCATAGTATTTTATCAGGAAACTATGGTCTGAGTTTTTGTTAGGCTTCCATGTGAACTACTTCGACATCAATGAGTTCCAAGGCATCAATTTTGGCTCAGCCCAAGATCGACCTCACTCCCACAAGAACCCACTCGGAGGACCTGTTGCACCTAGGCGAGACCCAAACCCGCCTCCTCAACCCCCTGGGTTAGGTAGCAGGCTAGATGAGATCCATGATTTCGCCAGACATGCCACACGACACCTTCTCAGGCATACCACATTTGTGGCTATGTCCTCATAGAGCAAGCAGGACCCGCCCGAGAGACACACTTCAGCATGGTCTATTAGTGGTGGGCGAGGGAGAGCAGATACAGGTGGTATCCAAGTGGATACATCTAGCTCGATGATACCAGTGCCACATTGTTATTCACGTTGTGGGAATCCATGCCAGGTTCCCATGCAGGAGCATGGCGCAAAGAGCTACCTACACCAGGTTAGTCATTGTTTTATTTAATGTCATAATTTCTAAAACATTTAACTTAGAATCAGATGTTGATGACTTGCTTTTTTTTAAAGTATAGTTATTCAGTGCTAAGTCTCCAACACATGGGTTGGAGGACGTTGGTTCCTTCAACCTAGAGGGAGCCATGACAGCTACAGAGGACATCGCGGCACCATACACACACGCATTTTTCTTTCAGTATTTAAATTTAATGTTAGTGGTTAATCTTGTCATCCAAGATATGTGTCTCTCTTGTAATTTGTTGTAATATTTGCATTGTGTTTATTGTTTATTGTTATTGCTCTGCGATCCTGCTTTTCTAACAAGGTCATGAGAGAAAAAAAAATATTCTACCACACTATCTTAAAATTCATTCAATTCCTTCAAAAATGGATGAAATGTTCTCTTGCCTTAATTAGTAAAAATCTAGGAAGTATGTTTGACATTGGTGAAAAAATGAGGAACCTAGAAAAAACTTGTGTGGAAAAAATTTACATGGAGATGCACCAAGATGATGGGTTAGATGATTAAATTGGTAATTAATGAATTGGGTCTTAGTTGTATTGTCAAGAATTGAATATGTGAAAATAACCATTGTCTGCTCAATATGCTAACTATAATAGAAACTTAGAAGAAAATGTACTAAGAAGGGTATTCTCAATTAGGATACCTTAAAACATTAGGTTTGAAATAGGAGTAGAAGAGATCTCATAGCCATGTCAACTCTCTAGACCAGAAAGGAAATGAAGCATAAGCAAGGTTTACTAGGGCTAACTAGTCAACTAATTCGTATATAAGGAAACTTTAGCATCAATAATGGATACAATTTCCAAACATTAAGTTAGGGAAAATATGACAAACACTTACCCTACAAATCATCCATCCTTTGATATTGCAGAAGACAAGCATATGATTTTTGAATATCATTTGAAGGATCGACGAGAAAATCTAAGGAGTAATCCCATATAGGTTGTGGATGTTCTCTAAAATAGAGAAAAATGTAACATCCCTCAAAATAATAATTTAAAAGAAAAATTATTATGCAAGTTTGGGACTGTTATTATCACTATCATATCATTGATGTTATGTTGCTTGATTGATTTGAGACTTCTATTGTGTCACTAAATTATTTATTGTCAATCGTCACATATTTATTTAAATTTTCGGCCCATATTTACTTAATATTTACTAATTGAATCTAAAAAAAATGTGCAAATGAACAGTGTCCACAAGATTGAGTGACCAGCCATCCCCACCGGGGATTAGCAAATCCCCTCGTGAGCAAGTATCTTGTAATAAAGTATAGATTTCATTTCATTTTTGATGTCTTAGATTCCTATACTTATATTTTTTATGTACTAATACACAATGCCATGAATATGTATGCAGGTCCCACTACGTAGGCACAACAGTGTCACTATCTCTCCACCAGCTGCCTTTTTCCCACCATATATGTCAGGTGCAGCCCCTGGCATACATGTCCCTTTCCATACATCCCTCCCCACACTATTCCATCCATCCCTTTCCTCCCACCCACCACCACACTTCCATCCAGCTCCCCCACACATCCACCCCCTCCCTTGCAGTTTCCCATGTTTCCACCCTCCCCCCTCGGACCACATTACACAATCCATCCACATCCACCCATCCCTCCACCCCATCCAAGACCTCGTCCCCCTCCTCCATATTCCCCCACCACCCTTGTTTCCTCTTCTAGGGTGGCCCATCCCATTCTACAACTAGTTGGTGTTTATCGTCGTACATCACCACTTCGCCCACTCTAGTCCACGCCCTCTCCCACCGTGCCCCCTATTGTTGTAGCCAAAATTTATGTGGCTACATCCTCTGCTATGCCATCCACCCTAGCATCAGAGCAGGTTGTATAACCCACTGCTCCACCTACCACCCCTGAGGACTAGTCGATTACTCCACCTGCTAGCCCCGAGGACCAGCCTGTTGTGTTCACAGTGAGATTGATTAGTTTATGAAAATATTGTGCAATATTAATGAAAATTAATATACAAGTAAATTGTATGAATTATCTTACTATTTAAATGTTGCAAGGTGGCATTACCGAGAGACTTGGATCACGGAGGAGGGTAGCCCACTCACCACTTACAGTCTCATCTCATACTTGTGTTGCATACTTGTATAATTTCCTGTAGGAGTTTACATTTGATTGTTGTCATTTCAGAGCCGAAGGGCAGGTGGTCAAAGCAGCCAGAAGAACCAGGCTTCCTCTATCTCGAAGAAGAGGAAGATCGATTTTAGTTGCACCTGGGAACTTCGTGGGTGGGAAAGAGGATTGAGAGACCCTCCTATGTATGCTAGCCATGATGTGGCATTTTGGCACGAGTTGCCATATTTTGTATAGGGAACGAGTTTCCATATTTTGTATAGGGCACGAGTTGCCATATTTTGCATATGGCATCAGTTGCCATTTTGGCACGAGTTGTCATATTTTGTATATGATTGGAATTTTTTGTATATTAATTTATCATTTTGTACTTCTTTATATTACTTTTCCTTTTATGACATATTTTCATACATTATGTCAAATGCAATAGTAGTTTACGGTTTATGTGCTTGCAATACTTATTGTTGACAAAGCAATAAAATTTGTATGTTTACAATAAAATGCATACAAAATTTAACACTATAGGTTAGTTAACAAAAAAATACACAAACGCATAAACGTGTACACTAACAATGATAATTGAACTCTAAATCCTATAGAACCCTAACTCATATTGAACCAATATACTAACACCTACAGTCTTATTCTTTATCCAAACTGCAATAGAAATCACTTGTTTGGCTTTGGTATTTACATAGTAATTCTAACCTTTGTCCTTCTACTCCATTTTCTATCCTTGACTAACCCTAGGAATGTTTATCAAACTAGACTGTAATACTACCTATTAGGTAGCCATAAGACATAGCTAAACCATTATATTCTAGCCTAACCATTGCTAAGACCATTGCCCTAGAATCCTACCTTTCCCTCTCTCTAAAGCAAGGCTTATTCCTTTCATTTCCACACTAATTAGACCCCCACGACTCTACCTATATATCTGACTATAATATGCATTTTGGATAGCCCTAGAACACCACTAACTCATCCTAAGCTTCCCTAACTTATTCATTGTAATATCCTATTTAGGGAATCCCTAATAGCCTTCTTACCCACCTATCATATCCTAAGGTCACTTCCTTGCCTTCCTATGTTACCCACTCACTAACGCCTCACCTCAAATTTTTCCATAACCCAATTTAAAGTGGCACAAAGACACCCTAAAGGGATTGTATATAAACAATCATTCCCAACCATACTTAAACAAATTTTATAGTGGTATATAAACATCCATAACTTGGCAAAATACTAGAAAATTCCTTGAATTTCTTGAAAGTCATTGTGTCATCAAAAGCCAAGTGAATATACTTCTTATCATTCCTACTTGACTAGAAATGACATATTGGAATGTCATAAGACATTTTACTTCACTGGAAATTACATCTTGGACTGTCATAAGACATTTTACTTGTCTGGAAATTTGATTTGGTTTAATAGTCCCATTGGCTTGGAAACTTGTCACTTAGAAGATTATTTATCACTGATGTTTACTTAAAAAGATTGTACCTTTTTCTTGACAAGCTAAAACGTGAAATATAGGACCGTCATAATGCTAAATGCTTGGCTGGAAATACTTTTATTTCGGTTGCAAAAGAGGTTGAATTTGTATGATATGATGATAATGTCTCATCAACACCACTAACATGCTTCAACAACATGCATAATTGAAATGAAAACATCCCATAATGATAACGTCCCATCAAAGCACCACTAACATGCTTCATCTTGATGGCCTACAGAAGTGCATGATGACCTATACAAAGTTCTACACTTAAGATATCTAACAAAATAAACACCATTAAAGTTTACTTAACAAATTCAACCAAAAATTATCTCAAATTATCATGCATAACCAATGCTAAAATCTACCCAATCATAAAAATAATATCAGCTAAAATTCAAATCTCCACACTATAATTGTTTTCCTCGTTATGGTTTATAAACCCTAATCATGTTTCGTCATAGAAGCACATAGCATTTCAGGAAAGTCTAGCTAGGGTTAGCATTTTATCCAAGTCTAGCATGTAACTATTCATTAATTAAAATAGTGTTAGCTAGGGTTAGCATTTCAGCCAAGTCTAGCATGCAACTATTCATCAATTACAATAGTGTTAGCTAGGGTTTAGGATAACAAATAAATTCAATTCATAACCTAGCGTTAAATGCAATTGTAACAATTTGATAATTTGAGTATTGTTGATTCACCTCCTAAACTTCTCTAAAAATCATCCTAGCATTTGCACACATTGGTATTTGCATTTGTGAACATATGAAATAGTAATTAGTTCATATTAGTCCCAATAAAATTATTTCATGTATGTGCATAGCCTAGGTATAGGGCCTTTTGGTTTCTACTTAAATGATACTAACTAATCTAATGATATATACCTAAAGATGTCATAAAACACTAGTTCCATCTCATAACTTGTGAACCCTAGTTATAATATGCAATTTGTAGTTCATAAAACCCTAGTTGGTTTTCAATTTGTAAGTATAGCCTAGGGATATATGGCCTTTTGTTTTCTACTTAAATGATACTAACCAGTCTAATTTGATCTTCAAACGTAAAGAGTTCATAAAACCCTAGTTTGTAGTTCCATGTCTCAATATGTGAACCCTAGTTTTATTATGCAGGTTGTTGGCTTATATTTTAGTACATGAATAATATAATGCTGCAACATGTTCTTTCTTAGTGATCTCTAGACACATTGGGACATGAAAACATGAGGGAGAGGGCCATTTTCAACCAAAGTTATAGCATGCAATTGTAGTTCATGAAACCCTACCAACTACTATAACATACCATAATATACTAACATCATACCATTCTAACATACCATACCATAGTAGCATACCATACCATACCCTACAATACTAACATCATAGTACATACCCTACAATACCCTATGATACTAAGATCATACCATGTCCTAACATACCATACCATACCATACTAACATATAGCATACCATACCAATCTAGTTCCATCACATAACTTCTAAAGAAAACCCTACTTCCATCTCATAACTTCTCAACCCTAGTTATAGCCTGAAATTGTAGATCATGAAGCTATAGCATGCAATTGTACTTCGTGAAACCGTAGTATGCAAGTGTAGTTCATGAAACCCTAGTATACAAGTCTCAATGATATTGTAGTTAATGAAACCCTAGCATGCAATGGTAGTTCATGAAACCGTAGTTGTGCTTCGATTTTCCATCTCATAACTTGTAAAGAGCTCATAAATCCATATTTCCATCTCATAACTTCTCAACACTAGTTATAGCATGCAATTTGTAGTTAATGAAACCCTAGTTGGTTTCGGATTTGTACATGTACATGTGTTTCTACTTCCATCTCATAGCTTTTAAAGAGGTTACAAAACCCTAGTTCCATCTCATAACTTCTCAACAATAGTTATAGCATGCAATTTTAGTTCACAAAACCCTAGTTGGTTTTGAATTTGTACATGTACATGTGTTTCTACTTCCATCTCATAGCTTTTCAAGAGGTCACAAAACCCTAGTTCCATCTCATAACTTCTAAACCCTAGTTATAGCATGTAGTTGAAGCTCACAAAACCCTAGTTGGTTTTCAATTTGTACAGGTACATGTGTTTCATCTCATAACTTCTCAACCCTAGTTATAGCATGCAATTGTAGTTCATGAAACCCTAGCATGCATTAAGGTATCCACACTATAATTGTTTTCCTCGTTAGGGTTTCTAAACGTTAATCATCTTTCATCATAGAATCACGTGGAATTTCAGACAAGTCTAGCACTAGTTTCGATGTCAACATGTCTATCCTAGGATGATTCCTCAAACCCTAGGTCTTTGTCCATTGCATCAACAAAATCACCAAGACCTCCATGGAAAATCAACTAAACTTAAAAAAATCTTTTTCTAAGCAAGGAATCAAAAGAAGCTCAAGACTTATCAAGTTAAGTTTTCCACGGTCTTTCCCTAACTTCCATATATCACACAAGAACAAGACTATAATATCACCAATGACATTAGCTCTTTTCTTTGTATCTTCTACAGGGTTGGAACCCTAATTCTACCTCATTTTCCTTGACAACAAGAGATATAGATTATGCAAGACAACTATCAATCCTCTAGTATTATATCTCCTTCTCCAAGGTTTACTTACATATATAAACCCTAGTTTCCTCATGCATATCCAAGTTTCATAATGTAGTACATTCCTCCTCTATTTGTGTACCACATGTTCTTGTTCCCAATGCTCCTCGACATATGTGTCAAAGGTAGTTACAATGCTCCAATGCTTATCCTCAATATGTGTGCCAAGGTGGTTAGTATGCTCATTTTTTCTCCTCAACATGTGTGTGAAGGCGGTCACTATGGTCTAATATTTCACTTATCTTCATCCTAATATCACAAGGAAACCCAACAAAATAAAACCTAGTCCAAGTGTACGTTAACACCATGAAGATACATCCCTTTAGAGCACTCTTTCCAAGCATATGATATATCTAGAACCTCTTATTACAAGAAATTATAACATCAATAAATTTACTAAGAAAAATCCCAGTTTACGAAACCGATGCCAAATGGAGTCACTGAGCCATGCAAATGTGGTGGAGAGGGCTCACTAGAGGCAATGGCTTTCCAGGAGAGAAATGGATTCGACGGATCGTTGATCCGACCTCCGGTTTCCGAGTTATGTCAAGTTGCAAGTTGCATGAAAATGTCGTTTAGGTACACTGGTCACTCTCAATCCGAGAGCGAAAAACCAAATGGAGCAGCAAGATTGCATGTCGTTGGCTTTGACAGGTATGTATGGCCAATTCCGAAATGGGAACACCACCAATACTGGCATAGAGAAGGGTTTAACAGATTTGACCCACCAATGCGAGAGTTACATTGAAGGAAATTGAGCAAAACCCTAGTTTACGAAATCGATGCACAATGGAGTCATTGGTTCATGAAAATGTGCTGGAGAGGGTCCTATAGAGGTAATGGCATGCCAAAAGACCAATGGAGTCGACGACTCATCGATCCGACCACTGATTGCCGAGTTATCTCGAGTTGCAAGTCACATGAAAATGTCATTCAGGGACACTTGGTCACTCTTGGTCCGGGAGCGAAAAACCAAATGGAGCAGAAATATTGCATGTAGTTGGATCCAATAGGTGTGTATGGCCAATTATGACATGGGAACACCACCAATACTAGCATGGAGAAGGTTTTTTCAAAGTTGACCCACCAATGCGAGAGTTTCATTAAAGGAAACTGATAAAACCCTAGTTTACAAAACCAATGCACAATGGAGTCACTAGGCCGTGAAAATGCAGTGGAGAGGGCCCTCTAGAGGTAATGGCATGCCAAGAGACCAACAGAGTCAATGAATCATCAATCCAACCTCTGGTTTCTAAGTTATGTCGAGTTGCAAGTCACATGAAAATGTCAGTCAAGGACACTTAGTCACTCTCGGTCCGGGAGTGAAAAAACAAACAGAGCAGCAATATTGCATGCCGCTGGCTTCGATAGGTGTGTATGGCCAATTCCAACATGGAAACACCACCAATACTGGCATGGAGAAGGGTTTTTCAGATTTGACCCACCAATGCGAGAGTTTCATTGAAGGAAACTGAGCAAAACCCTAGTTTACGAAACCAATGCACAATGGAGTCACTGGGTGGTGCAAATGTGGTGGAGAGGGCCCTCTAGAGGTAATGGCATGCCAGGAGACCAACGGATTCAAAGGCTTGTCGATCTAACCTCTGATTTCCAAGTCATGTTGAGTTGCAAGTTGCATGAAAATGTCATTCAAGGATAGTGGATCACTCTCTGTCCGGGAGAGAAAAACCAAACAGAGCAGCAAGATTGCATGTCGCTGGCTCCAACAAGTGTGTATGGCCAATGTTGACATGGGAACACCACCAAGACTGGCACAGAGAATGGTTTTGCAGAGTTGACACACCAATGCAAGAGTTGCATTGAAGGAAACTGATCAAAACCCTATTTTATGAAACCGATGCACAATGGAGTCACCGGGCCATGCAAATGCAGTGGAGAGGACCCTCTAGAGGTAATGGAATGCCAGGAGACCAACAGAGTCGACATCTCATCGATCAGAATTTTGGTTTCTGAGTTATGTCGAGCTATAAGTCGCATGAAAACGTCATTCAAGGACACTTGGTCACTCTCAGTCCAAGATGCCATGCTAATTGGTTGGCATGGTAAGAGAATTATTTAAAGGTTGAAGAAGGACTTGGAAATTCAATTTGCAATGAAGGCTTTGGTTCCAACAAAACAAATATTGGGCATGAACTATATTTCTCCAAAAAAGGATAGAACAAATGTTACTTGGAAAGACATAATCTGAGTTGTCCCAAAAGACTTAAGATGGGTGTATTTAGCTATGGTATATGATAGAAACTGTATCTCTTAAACATGAACAAATATTTGACCTTTCTCTATGTTATATCTTCTGCTTTCACATTCAATTCTAATTATTGAATCAAATAGAAAAAGGATAAAAAATTATTGGAATAGCAATTAAAATTAAGAGATGAAAGCATAATGCACAAGTCAAATACCATTTAACAATATTAGAGAAATTATTTTTTGATTAGTAGCCTGATGCAACATAAATTGGAGAGAAAGTTGGAAATAGAGTGGTTTACCAAGAAGGACATGTAGAGAACAATATAAAGTGTGGAGTTAGAAAACCTGTGAAGGACATGATGTTGGTTTCCTAACAATATTTTCTCCCTACAATTTTGGAAAAACTTTAAACCTGAAAATATGCAATACAAGCCTAATGGAAGACCATACAAATAAGCATGTTTCGGTTAGCTACAATAATATCTCACTTTTGACCAAAATTTTTATTACTCACATGCTTAAGCCTCTTGCACCATAGTAGAATTTTTTTTTCAATATTAAATGGAAACCCAAAAACCTACTATGGATTGATCTTGTATTGTTTATCATAACAATGATGCTAGGAATATATTTTAAACTCATGTAGAAAAGGTAAGAGAAACATGGGTGAAAGATTAAGCCAGTGAGGGGTGTCTACTGAAGATACATGCATCAAACATTTTCACTTGAAAGTTATATTCAAATAGCTCAATCTCTAATTAAAAAGAATAGAAGGAATTGAGAATGCAAATGACGAAAATTTGTATTCTTACATAGATTTAGTGGCTAACAAGAAGTAGTGTGAAAGGGATGGAGAAATATTCAATTGTCTCTAGTCAAAATAGTCAATTGTAGAGAGTCGTATTCTTGTGCAAGCTAACACGTCAAAATCTAGATTCTAGTTCCATGAGTGATTAAAATTGACAGCAACTATTAAAAGACAAGACGATCATGATAACTTACTCTGCTTTCTATGTGAACTCTATAAAATCCTTTCCCTTTACATCTATATCGATGTCATGTTTGAATATATAGCATGTATAAATACTTATTAACAATATGGTGAATAAAATAGATCATACTTGGTAACAAGTATTTATACATGCTATATATTCAAACATGACATCGATATAGATGGAAAGGGAAAGGATTTTGTAGAGTTCACATAGAAAGTGGAGTAGTTTAACATGATCATATTGTCTTTTAATAGTAGCTGTAAACTTAAATCACTCATGGAACTGGCATCCAAGTGGAGTGTAAGCGCAATTACCCAATATCATTCAATATAGCTAGCTGGATCCTCTCTTTTTCTAATTTCCTCCATCAATCTCTCGTTCTTTGAATGAGGCAAGAAGTAACATACCTTGGTTGAGTTCTTAAGTTACATTGTCTGTAGATGGACGTTCATGCCAACAATCAAGTTTGTGAAGTGATAGACCACAAAACCTGGTCTGTAATCCAAGAATACATTCCCACTAGTTCTTCTTCATTTCCCATCTAGTGTAAGATATTCACCCTCAACCACCATCAAGCCAATAGGAAATTCATTGCCTCCATAATCAATCAATGATCTGTTCAGTATTTGGTTACTTTGAATGCATCGTGCCAACCAATAATCTGTGCCCCATTGTCTTTCAGGGCAACAACTACATATATGTGTCATGGTTGTACAAGATGTGAGATAAGGTCATAGTCTATCGAAATCACTCACTGAACCTCCTCTAAGTGGGTTGTTTCACCATCTACACGTGGGTTTACTGCAAGTGACACACAATCCCAATCATCAACCCAATCCATGCATTCACATTCATCCCATTCACCACTGCTACAAGGGATGCAAAAGCAAGCAAGTTTATGCATCCATATTTCAAATAGGGGGTTGTTTGAGCTTAGAACTGAATGAAATCCATGTGTTCCTTGTACTATGTCATGACTATAGGAATGTGATCGATCTATATCAACCACATGCCAAAAATTACTAACTGTCCTTCCTACCACTTTAGTTCGGTCTGACATTGTTGCAGAGCACCATTGAACTATGGATTTTGCATCTTTGATATGGGGGTTTCTGGTAAACCTCATCTCCTCCCTTCATAGTGTGGTATTGATGCATGCACCGGCCCCTTCATGCTCACCTTTTTCATGCTGGGTCTCAAATTAGTTCCATATATGCAACACATTATAACTCTTATGTAACATACTCATCCATTGGAAGACTTGGGAAATTTTGAATTGGCCCACACAACAATCTGACCATATCCAATGCTGATCCATCTGTATATCTCCCTCCTTTAGCTGATCATAGAAAATTTGAAAACAGTTTTGCACATAATGCAGATCATGGCATCTATCATCACTTATGTAAAAGTTTGTCTCCTTCTGTATTATCCTGTTGTTAATGTTGCTCTCAGGGCCATGCCTATACGTAATATGTACCATGATGCTGACTTGGTCAGAATGGTAGTATTGACTCTAAATTTAATATTTTGGCTGAAGGGTGTAGTTTTCTGCAAAATCCACAATTGACAATATGGTCCCAATGGGAAATTTGTCCCTACATTTTCTGTACTTCTCATCCTGCCATCGTGCTACATGCACATGTTGAACATATTACTCGGTTTTCTTGTAGAACTCCATAAAAAAATCACATACCCGTACCTGTTTCCATGAAAACAAGGGTCATATTAGAATGTGACCTTTAAAGAATGTATATGTAGAAACTGAACATGTAATAGGAAAAACATTCAATAATCATTTGCACCTGTGACTTCACCAATGCAATCTTTTTACTTTCCTTCACACTATATGATTGATAGGTTATGTACTTGAAGCTCTGCATCTCCACGCTCATATTGCCAAATTGATGCTCATCACTTACATGAATGAAATGGTTCAAAAGAGAAAACCCACTGCACCTGGAACAATTCCCATATAGGCATGATTTTCCATAGTATTTTGGTCCTTCATGCCTTGGACACATGATGCTGACGATAAAATCTCTTGATGCATTCGGTGGTATTACGGATTCATGGCAGCCCTTCTCAAGGTTAGTATGCAAATCACAAAATATATGTTTATACGTGTCATAAAAATATTCATATTCTACATGGTATCTACATGGTATTCTATATTCTACATGGTGTCATAAATCTTCTCCACCTGGAGTCTGCAGATTTTCTCTTATAACAGAGTACTTCTGAACAGTTTTTCTATTTAATTTAAGTATCTGAGAAGTGAGTGAAAGGAGGCAACATTGCCATCTGGACTTGATTACAACTAATTTTGATAACACACGACGAGCTGCACAAAGATATTTAGTACAAGACATGTTCCCAATCGCATTAAAAGCATATTAGAGATTTCTAACAATATGATTGTTAGACTCTAAACTTCTAACCATCTTTATGCCCAAAATTCTCCTAACAACAACAAAATAATTTTACTTTAAAAAACATAGTAATAATTGACATTTACCTGCCTCGCCTTTGGATTCAAAATATTCCTTCATTATATTACATTTCCAATCGATAGTGTGTTTGGGAAACTTACCTTCAAGTCCTGATAGAAAACTTTCATCCACATGGATACGTCTAGGAGTCCTTTTTCTTGCAGTAGACAGTCGAGGTAGGGATGGTCGACATGAGCTACGGATTCCAGGGATTCTTTGTTGTGGTGCTTCATTCACATGTCGGTCCATATTGGGAGTGTGCTCGACATGGTTGTGGTCTTCTTATAGAGATTGCAAATTAATCACTGATCCTAGGTCCAACGCTTCATAGTCTGCATCTCTCAATACACCTATGTCTTCAACAACTTCAACATGTATCATTAATGGATTGTTGGTTGGAGACTATGTTGATGTTGGAACTTGAGTTGGGTCCATTGGATGCAACCGATTCACCCGTGGTTTTGAATTATAGGTTGTTATGTCATCAAATATATTAGGATCGGTCTCAATATCAGTGGAAATTTCTAGACCATGTCTCACTCTCTCCATTGCCAACCTGGCCTTTTCTCTTACCTCATTTTCCTTTTCAATGGGCATATTCCTTCTAGTTTTTCTTTCTCTGTTACGTGAGTTTCCCATATCCAAAATTTTCTTTATCAAAACTATGAGGTATATTAGGATTATTAATCCTCCCTTGTCCAATTTGGTCATATGTCTAAATCAAGATTCATGTCTAAATTGGGAGTCCATCAAGTCTATTTTTAGTCACTAGCACCATTGGGTCCACTTGGCCTAATTGGGGCACATATTTTAGTTACTAAAGTGTGGGGAACACTAATTGAGGCCTACTGCCACTGATTGCACTTGCATGCATCAGTTTAGGAGCCTCCTAGACCAATCCCTACAATTGAGGACCCACTAGGAGTGCCAAAACCAACCATGGTCAGTTGATTTTAGTTGGTGACTAGTCAAGCTAAGTTAGGAGTCAGTTACATTCAGTTCTAGTCCTCTACATTCAGTTAGCGCTAGGTTTGCATGGTTACATGTAGGAGGGGTGCAATTATCACCTACCACAGTCAGTTAGCCTTAGCCAACATTGAATGTAACACTTGAGTTGTGTTTTAGAACTTTGATGAACTCCAATGATGATTTAGACAAGGTTAGTTAACGATTGAGTCCTCTGATAATGATTTAGACAAGGTCTTAATTGCCTACATTCAAGTAGAGTGTAATCAATTCAAATTTCCTCATGTGGATTTGAATTGCTTGTGGCTATTTAGCCATTGTACTTGATTGTAATTATTATCTAATTACTTTTGATTGATGAAAGAATTCATAGTTGAAAGCCATTTTTTCACTGTTTCATTCTTCAATTACTGAGTAAATTGTGAGATCTATTTTGGGTCGTGTGTTTGTCTACAGATCTATGCGCTTAATTTATAAGGTCTACCCCTGCATAAGAAGAAACAAATAGGGTATTAGTTCCATTATACAAGATACATGATGCATTCCAACATAATTAACTAAATTACAGATCTGTTAGTATGCTAATTATTGGCATTGATACATAAATGTTGATTAAAGGTTTATCTTTATGTTCGAACCAAATTTTCATTTCTATACTCTATTTGAGTCAAGTAAATATAGTCAAGTTTGCAGGTATTACAGCTATAGGATTCTGACTTCCTTTGTGTTCAAAAAGTATTGGAAGTCAAAAGAAGATGAGTGAAATGAGGAGGTTTCAAATTCCTCGAAAAAAGGAGAAATCATTGAGCTAGAGGAATCCCTGTCAAGCTCAAAGGCATGTTATGATAAATCTAGCATGAAGAGGAGAGCATGAACAAGTTGGTAAACTATTCAATATGGACCCTCTCCCATGATTTCTTCCAAGTTTTTTATACAAATTGAAGAGTCTCAATAGAGAACCTCATCTATACGATCCTTGTGGGAAATAAAATTTCATTCATGTGAAAATTACTATTGGTCTACATTGCATACTTCATCTTGTATAGAGAATATGGAAAACTCGATGAACTATTCAATATGGACCCTCTCCCATGAATGCTTCAAAGGTTTTGTTTAAATTGAAGAGTCTCAAGAGATAGCTTCATCTATGCCATCATTGTGTGAAATCAAAATATATTCATGTACAAATGTAAATTAGTAAACATTGCATACTTCATCTTATATAGAGAATATGAGACTTGTTTAGATGTGAAGTTGGGATTTATTCTTGTGAAATTAAATGTTGTCTATGAGAGATATATTGTTGTAGGCATATCATAAAACATAAATCAATAAATGATCTAAAAGCTTGTGAATTGAAACAATTATTTACAATTCACCATACTTATTCAAAATGATCTCTTCTTGCAATGAAAACTTGTAGTGTGAATCTTTCCACTAACTTCCAATACCACTAAATATGTTTGTTAGATTCCAAGAGTGAGATTCTATCCAATAGATCAAAGAGTGGTGATGGATTGTGAGCCAAATTGCATAGTTCAAGAGCACAAAACGCGTAAACAATAAAATAAAACCCATGAAAATTGGTATCAATCCTAGGAATCCAGATCTCTAGTTTTTTTACCTACTAACAGGTGCACACACTCGTCTTTAAGCATGCACACGCATGTATAAGACCACATGCACTCATTGACACACACAAAAAATTAAATATGCACGCCGCTGCCTAACATTTAGAGCATTTACTCACTAAAGTTTATTTCATTTAATGACTAGCGTTCTTCAACAACAACTTTTTATTCATGATTATTTCAAGTATTTTTATATTATAGTCTAAAAAGTATCATCATCACCACCACTACAATATAGTCTAAACCTATCATCATCATCGTCATCCTCATCCTCGTCATCATCATCATCACCATCATCATCACCATTGCCATCATTGTTCACAATCATTGTCATCGTCATCATCATCCTCATCCTCATCCTCATCCTTATTATCATCATCCTCATCCTCCTCCTCATCATCATAGTCATCATCCTCATCATAATCATTTTCATCGTCCTCATCATCATCATCACAAACATTGTTCATCATCATCATCGTCATCATCATCGTCCTCATCATCATCATCACCATCATTATTCAACATCCTCATCATCGTCCTCATCATCATCATCATCATCATCATCATCATCATCATCATCATCATCATCATCCTCCTCCTCATCATAGTCATAGTCATCATCCTCATCATCATCATTGTCATCATCCTTCTCATCATCATCATCATTGTTCATCCTCATCATTCCATTGCAAATGTTTGAAAATGAAATCAAAACAAAGTTCAACTAAACTTATCATCATAGTCATCATTGTTCCTTATCATCGTCATCATCATTATCATCCTCGTCCTCATCATCATCATCACCATCATTATTCATCATCATTTTCATCGTCATCATCATCATCATCCTCATCATCATCATAGTCATCATCATTTTCATCATCCTCATCATCATCATCACCAACATTGTTCATCATCATCATCATCATCATCCTAGTCCTCATCCTCATCATCACCACCATCATTGTTCATCATCATCATCATCATCCTCATCATCATCATAATCATCATCATCCTCATCATCATCATAGTCATCGTCATCATCGTCATCATCGTCCTCATCATCGTCATTTTTCATCCTCATCATTCCATTGCAAATGCTTGAAAATAAAATAAAATAAAAAGTTTCAACTAAACCTCTCATCATCACCATCATTGTTCCTCATCATCGTCATCATCATCATCATCCTCAACATCATCATAGTCATCATCATTGTCATCATCCTCATCATCATCATCACCAACATTGTTCATCATCAGCATCAGCATCATCATCATCATCCTCATCCTCATCTGCATCATCATCATCACCATCATTTTTCATCATCATCATCACCGTCATCATCATCATCATCATCATGACCATCATTGTTCATCATCATCATCACCATCATCATCATCATCATCATCATCATCATAGGAATCATTCTCATCATCCTCCTCCTCCTCCTCATCATCATTTTTCATCATTAGCATTCCATTGCAAATGCTTGAAAATAGAATCAATGCAAATTTAGACTCCACCTATCATCATCGTCATCATTGTTCCTCATCATCGTCATCATCATCATACTCCTCATCCTCATCATCCTCATCATCATCATCACCATCATTGTCATCATCATCATCATCATCCTCATCTCATCATCATCATAGTCATCATCCTCATCATCATCATTGTCATTGTCCTCATCATCATCATCACCAACATTGTTCATCATCGTCATCATCATCCTCATCGTCATCCTCATCATCATCCTCATCATCCTCATCCTCATCATTGTCGTCATCATCACCATCATTGTTCATCATCATCATCATCATCCTCATCGTCATCATCATTCTCATCATCCTCGTCATCATCATACTCATCATCCTCCTCCTCATCATCATCATTTTTCATTGTCATCATTTCATTGCAAATGCTTGAAAATAAAATCAAAGAAAACTTTCAACTAAACCCATCATCATCATCATTGTTCCTCATCATCGTCGTCATCATCATCATCATCATCCTCATCCTCATCATCATCATCGTCATCATCATCATAAGTATCACTATCATTATTCATCGTCATTGTCATCTTCATCATCATCATCGTTGTCGTCATCCTCATCCTCTTCATCATCATAGTCATCATCTTCCTCATCATCATTGTCATCATCATCACCAACATTGTTCATCATCGTCATCGTCGTCATCATCATCATCATCATCACCATCATTGTTCATCATCATCATCGTTGCCACCATCATAATCATCCTCCTCATAATCATAGTCATCATCCTCATCATCATCATTGTCATCATCCTCCTCCTCATCATCATCATTCCATTGCAAATGCTTGAAAATAAAATCAAAGCAAAGTTTCAACTAAATCTATCATCATCATCATCATTGTTCCTCATCATCGTCGTCATCATCCTCATCCTCATCCTCATCATCGTCGTTGAAATCATCCTTATCATCATCATCACAATCATCATCATCATTGTTCCTCATCATCGTCGGCATCGTTATCATCCTCATCATCATCACCAGCATTGTTCATCGTCATAGTCATCTTCATAGTCATCATCATCCACATCATCATTATCATCTTGGTCATCATCGCAATCATCATTATCAACATCATAATAACTATCATCATAGTAATAGTCATCGTGATTATCATCCTCATCATCATCATCACCATCACCATCACCATCATTGTTCATCATCATAGTCATTATCATCCTTCTCATCATCATCGTCATCGTCATCACTATTATCATCCTCATCATCGTAATCATCATCATCATCATCATAATCATCATCATCATCACCATCATTGTTTATCATCATCATCATCATCATCATCATCATCATCATCATCATAGTCATCATCATTGTCATCATCCTCCTCCTCATCATCATAGTCATCATCCTCCTCATCATCAGTGTCTTCATCATCATAGTCATCGTCCTCATTTGATCATCATTGTCATCATCCTCCTCCTCCTCATCATCAATGTTCATCATCATCATTCCAATTGCAAATGCTTGAAAATAAAATCAAAACAAAGTGTTTACTTAACAAATGCGTGCACGCGTCCTTAAGACGTGCGCAAAAAGTAGCATGATCGCACTTTTAGTGCGTGCGTAGAAAGTAGCGTGGTCGCGCTTTTAGTGTGTGTGCGTTATGTTTTAAACTACCCGCATGCATGATTTAAATTTAGAATTTTGGCCGCACCTTTTTTTCCAACCAATGTGGTGGATGACTTGGTTGTTTTGGTTTTAGGTTCCGGTTTCCCAACCAAGTGGTTTGGACTGTCTTATGACATAAAAACTTGTTTTGTACCACTTCTCCAATTTTGTGCATGATTTTTCATATGCCACGCTTGTCCACTGTTGATGAAAATTCACACACTTGTGTAACTCTGACTGTAGATTCTGAATATGTAATTTTTATTTAAATCTATTATCTTTTTCTATTATTTATTTTATTTTAAATGGACTAACGTCAATCTAACAAAAAAGGTAGGCTATTTGCTTCGAGAACCTCCTACAATGAACAATCAAAATGCATGATATAACAGAAATATTGGAGCACAAAAGAGATTTTATTGATCATGGGCCACTTCAAGGGGGAAACCTCCTTTGAGCAAGCTCAATACAAAATAACTCTTCGATGCTTTCATTAGCCTCAATGCATACTTATATACTAAGTCTAATATAAACAACTATTACTCCACATGAATGTGGGATAATGCAACCTATTAACTAGATGACTTAACAACTATTACTCACTCCCCATGAATGTGGGATAATACATCATACTAACAGGATGACTTACAAAGCATATGCGTCTGACAAAATATACCAACAAAATAAAGAGGGGCGTTGACATGGGTTCTTAACATCCCCTCCCTCTCAGAAAAAGCTTTGTCCTTGAAGCTTTATATGTGGAAACTGCTACTTAATCTGAAGGAGCGGTTCCCATGTAGCATCCTCTTCTTGCATGCCGTGCCACTAAATTAAGACCTCTTTGATGGCCCAAGAGTGAAGCTAATGAGTGCACTTATTGAGGATGGCCTCTGGTTCCAAAATGATGGAGCCTTCCGTATCCATCTCTGGTAAAACAGTTTGTGCTCTGATGTTGGTGCCAATCCCTTTCTTGAGACAAGAGACATGAAAGACTAGGTGAATGCGAGAAGAAGGAGGAAGTTCCAATTTATAAGAAACATACCCAATCTTCTGAAGAAATCTATATGGCCCATAGAACTTTGGAGCCAGCTTCTGATTCCCTTTGAGTTTCAGGGAGGATTGCTTGTAAGGATGCAAACAAAGAAAAACCATATCACCGGCTTGAAAGGTGCGCTCAAAACAGTGTTGATCGGATTGCTACTTCATGTGATTTCTTTCCATCTGAAGATTCTCTTGCAGAATGTGAAGAATCTGATCACGGTTGCGGAGAACCATGTCAACTGCCTGAACTGGTGAACTATGGGGGGTGTATGGAAGGATCACTAGGGGTGGCTGCCCATAAACAGCTTCATATGGAGTCATTTTAGATGCAGTATGGTAGGAAGTATTGTACCACCATTCAGCAAGAGGGAGCCACTTTTCCCATTGATGTTGTTGTTCAGAGATGAAGCAATGAAGATAAGTTTCCAAGCATTTGTTGGTGACTTCAGTTTGACCATCTGTTTGTGGGTGATATCCTAAAATCATTTTCAGTTTGGTTCCAGTGAGGTGAAAGAGTTTGGTCAAAAAATGACTTGTGAAAGTTGCATCATGGTCTGAGATAATGGAAGAAGGGATGCCATGAAGACGTAATATTTGGTCCATGAAAATTTGTGCGACTGACGAGGCAGTATATGGATGGCTGAAAGCAAAAAAATGGCTATATTTAGAGAGACGATCAACCACAACCAAGATTATGGTCTTCCCTCCATATTTAGGGATCCCATTGATGAAATCCATCAAAATATCTGTCCAAATCCTTATAAGGATGGAAAAGGATTCAAGCAAGCCAGGGAGGAGTGTAGTTTCACCCTTGTGGCACTGGAAGGTATCACATTTAGCAACCATCTGTTGAATTTCCCATTTCATTCCTTTCCAAATTAAGTTACTTCATGCCCACTCATACGTTTTGACAAACCCATAGTTCCCTGCCGCTAGAGAAGCATGGAGTTCATAGAAGACATTCTGGTGAAGATATGTGCTCTGGGGAAGCACCAAGCGACCCTTGTACCTCCGAGAAGAACCATCCCAAGAGTAATGTGGTACAAGAGAAGGATTACTGGACAACTGCGGGATGATTTGAGATAAGGAAGATTTATTGACATAACCTTGTTGAACAGATTGTAACCAATTTGGAATAGGCATAGAAATAGCTGAAAGAGAAGAATGGTCATCAAATGTGCAGGAAAGAGAATCCACCACAAGATTTTCCTTAACCTTCTTGTAAGTGATCTCATATTCATAACCCATGAGTTTTCTAACCCATTTTTGTTGTGTTGGGGATGAGACTCATCATTCCAAGAAATATTTCAGTATCTGGTGATCATTTTTGATACAGAAATGATTCCCTAAGAGGTATGGATGCTACTTTTGTATGACATGCAAAATAGCGATCATTTCCTTCTCAGATGTAGAGGCGGCTAAATTCTTACCAGACAGGGATTTTCCAGTGAATGCAATGGGATGTTCATCTTGGAGGAGGACAACACCAAGTCCATTGTTGCAAGCATCACTCTCAATAGTGAAGGGCTTGGAAAAATCAGGCATAGCTAGAATAGGTGTAGCATACATAGCTTGTTTTAGTTTCTCAAATGCACACTTAACAGCAGGTGTCCATGCAAAAGCATCCTTTCTAAGTAGAACCATTAATGGAGATGCAATCTTCCCATAATCCTTGACAAACTTGTGGTAGTAGCCAGTAAGTCCCAAAAACCCATGAAGGTTCTTCAAGGTCTGAGGAGGTGGCCAATTTTTCATGGCATCAATTTTGGCATGATTGACATGAACCGCTTGTGCTGAAACAATATGCTTGAGATACTCTACTTCCTTCTGCCCAAAAACACATTTAGATTGTTTTGCATAGAGATGATGATCATGGAAAAGTTGCAGTACAAGATCCAAATGTTGGAGATGCTCAGTCCAGGTTTTACTATAGATGAGGATATTATCAAAGAAGACCATAATGAAGTTTTTCAAGTAGGGCCGAAATATTTTATTCATCAATTCCTAGAATGTGGAAGGGGCATTTGTGAGGCCAAATGGCATGACCAAGAATTCATAATGGCCATCATGTGTGCGGAAATCTGTTTTAGGGATATCATCTGCATGGACCTAAATTTGGTGATACTTAGAATGAAGATCCAACTTGGATAAAAAATGAGCACCATGGAGCTCATCAACAACAGGAATTGGAAAATTATCCTTGATTGTGATGTGATTAAGTGCTCGAAATTTGATGCAAAGGCGCCATGACACATCTTTTTTCTGGACTAGAAGGACCGGTGAAGAGAAGGAACTAGTGCTAGGGCGAAGAACACCTTGCTTTAGTAAGTCGCGAACAAGCATCTCAATTTATGTCGTGTGGTGAAATGGGTAGCGATGGGGCCTGATGTTGGGAGGGACACTTTCAGGAAGGAGCAAAATACGATGGTCCTCAATTCGAAAGGGTGGAAATCCCATCGGCTCAATAAACACACATGCATATCGATTCAAAATTTGTTGGAGATCCAATGGAGTAGTTGAGACTGCTGAAGGTTGCATCTGAATGAAATGGAGCTGAGCGATGACACCATGTGAAATTTTCTTAAGAATATTTTCCATGCGATGCAAACTGATGAGGCTGAGAGACCCTGGTTGTAAGCCCCATAATGTGTGTTTGGTAACATTGATTGAAAACTACATCCAAAGTTCAACAAAATCCCATAAAATGGGTCCAAATGTGCATAACCATTGAGCACCCAAAACCACATCACATGCGCCTAAGGGCAAGGAAAACATGTAAGAGCGCAAGTTATAATCCCCCATAGATATGCGCACATTACGACACTTCTCTTTGTAAGGTAAGGTGCCCCCATTGGAAATCATGACTTCAAATCTGGAGCAAGGATAGATAAAACAATCAGCATGTTTGGCGATCCTCGGGTTAATGAAGTTGTGAGTGCTACCAGAATCAATGAGTATTATAAGAGGGAGTTTTTTGAAGAACCCTCTGACCCACATGGTTTGTGGGGTGGTGACTCTGGCTAAGGCATGGAGAGATATCCCTGGTTGGTCCTCTGGAGCAGGAAGTTGTTGAATGTCACCATCATCATCGGTGGGATCTTGAGCATCATAAAAAATTTCAGGTGTGGGTCAAGAATCCACATCCAAGAGATAGAGCTTTTTCTCAACACATCTATGTCCCCGGGTGAATTTCTCGTCAGAATTATAACAAAGCCCTTTTTCCCGACGTTCCCGCATCTCGGATTTAGACAAATGCTTGATAGGGGTGGTTCTAGGAACTAGCAGATTTTGGGTTCTTTGAGGATCCATAGGTCTAAATGGAACAAGAGTGGATTTGGAGAGTTGTTGAGCTCGGATCTTGTCCTCCAATAGCTTAGCCAACCCGAGGGCTTCCATCATTGTGTTGGGGCAGAACATTTTAACCTCGGAGCGTATTGCATCCTTCAGATCACTAATAAAACAACTAAGGTAGAATGCATCAAGCAATCCCTCGGTGTGATTGGCGATTTTCTCAAATTTTGTCTGATACTCCCGCACAGTGCCAGTTTGGTGAAGTTTGGTGAGTGCTCCTGTGAAGTCATGAAAAGCACTAGGACCAAATTGCTGCAAGAGGAGTTGGGAAAAATATGTCTAGTTTGGCTCGGCATGATCCTTGATGTACCAACGCAACCATTGAAGTGCTTCACGTTCCAAATGAAAGGATGCAAGGGGGACTTTATTGACATCTAAAGTGTTATGCAAACTGAAATATTGTTTTTCCCTATAAATCCATCAAGTCAGATTATCACCATTGAAGTGAGGAAAATCCATCTTCGGCCCGTGGAAGTTGCTAAACGATGAGAACTCAGTGTCTGCAAAAAAATCAGGCTGGGGACGGTTTTTCATGGGTAAATGCTGAAAATGGAGGCCGAGAAATTTTTGATCTAGATCCTCAAGTTTGGACTTGATGGCAGCAAGTTCTTCTTCCATTTGTTTATTTGCTCTGGCACGGGTGACAACCATAATCAGTTTTTTTTTTCCAGGTAATGGGTAGGAAAACAAAAATGGAGAGGGTTTTAGAAAAGGAGATTTTTTTATTTGGGAAAAATTTGAGTGGGTAATTGGGTTTTTACAGGGTTTTGGACACTTTTTTAGGGACAAGAAACAAAAAATGGGAATTTCAGAGTGGGATGAAGCAATTGGAAATGTTGTTAGAGAGGGACAATGAAGCAGAAATGGAAAACGAACACTATGGAAAAATTTGAAGGTGATTGGGTGAGAATCAGAGAAGTTATGACAAACTCTAAAAATTGACAAATGTGGAATTTCGGCCTTAAGGAAGTGAAATTGGGGATAAGGTCCTCAATGAAGGAATATGTAGAATGGTATTACAAGGGTGACAATGAAATTTCAAGGAAAACAGAGCTAAATTAATGAAGATATGGCTTAAAAACAGTGAAATGTTTTGTTTTTTTTTTTTTTGAAGAACTGATCTATGGTGGTGCTAGAAGCTGCGTTTTATCAACAGGAAATGGAGTAAATGATCTATGACAATTATGAAATTCTGCATGTTATCAACTGTAAATAGAGATGGACCCCAGGTATATTCGGGCTCCTATTGGTTCAAAGGTAGTCACTTGGCCACCAAGGCTATCTCAGGCTTGAGTATTGGGGTAGTACCCCTCGCTTCACGGCACAGGTAAAACTGCTAACCACTTGGACAAAAACGACAGCTCTTTGGTTTTCCTCATGGATGGGAATCTAGTCAATTTGGTGGGGTCATTTCCCTTTTCACTTGGTAAGTCCTCTCAATGGCCAGCTACTTCAGGGTTCCTGTGGTACTCCTCACAATGAGTTTTAGGGCTATGCTCAAGTAATTCCCACAGTTAAGCAGATAGGGTTTAATCCTTGATCTGGGTGAATAATATTGCTACAAGAAGAAGAACAATTGTAAGGCTCATAGTGCTAGCAAGCATGGCAGAGAAAAACAAAATTCCTGAAATTCCACTCAATGAGCCCAAGAAAGTGCTCTGATACCAGACATGGAGAACCTTTTGCAATGAACAATCAAATGCATGATATAACAGAAATATTGGAGCGCAAAAGAGATTTTATTGATCACGGGACACTTCGAGGGGACAACCTTTTTTGAGCAAGCTCAATAAAAAATAACACTTCGATGATCTCATTAGCCTCAACACATACTTATATACTAAGTCTAATCTAAACAACTATTACTCCACATGAATGTGGGATAATGCAACCTATTAACCAAATGACTTAACAACTATTACCTACTCCCCATGAATGTGGGATAATACATCATACTAATGGGACGACTTACAAAGCATATGCATCCGACAAAATATACCAACAAAATAAAGAGGGGGGTTGACACGGGTTCTTAACAGGATGTGTTTATTACCTTCTACAGGTTTCATAAGAGTTTATCATAAGTATTTTTTTCTTTTCTATTTACATGTTTTCCTTAGAGAGAGTACTCTATATAAATATAAACAAATCTGTCTCTAGGAAAGATTTGAATATATATATATATATATATATATATATATATACTTAGTTTGTGTACTTAATTACACAGTGGATAAATTATTTACTGTAAGTTTACTATTATAGTAATTAAAAGACATTATGAAAACAAAAATTAAACAAGCAAGCAGTAAATTAGGCTAGAAATTTACTTTGACAATTTCATCATTAACCTAAGTAAAATGAAACTAGAATAACATTATAATCAAATACTAACTATGTATTAATCTAAGAGTAATTAGGGTTTTATAAATAAAACCTATTTTGATGAAGAACTATCAAATATGACTATCTTTACCTTCTTATTTTACAAGCAATGAAATTATCCAGTTTCACGCAGAAACTAATTAAAGCATACATGCTTCATTTGTATTACCATAAGTATCTAATAGATGAATATATAAAAATTAAATACATTATCCATAAGAAAAAAGTATTAAAACTGTATGGAATTTACAAACTAAGATAAATTAAATAAAGCCCTTTCAAATATGTAACCCAGTAATTACAGTAAAGACTCAGGAGGTATTATTCATCCTTTTTCCTTATCTCTTTGCTGAAATTTTTTCCTACTGTCAGTAAAAACCAAATTCTGATACAGAAGCCAACTGTCTGAACTTTTTATTTATCTTATAATTAAAATTAAACAATTATGAACAAAAACATAATAAACTTCTTGAAAATATTCTTTAATTATCTATTCAATAAAACAAATATCAACTTACAGTAATAATAACTCTGTGTAGGTTAAATTTAAAAGAATTGAAAAATAAACCAGTATAGATAAACATTATAGCCTTCCATCTTTCTCTTAAAACCACAGTATATATTTATTTCCGAATATAGAAGTCATGAAATAGTAAGCTTAAAAGATTTTTCAATTTATAGACAACATCTAAAACCCTATCATCATTATCAAAACTACTACTCTCACCTTAGAGGTTATGGCCTAATGTCCTTTTTACAACTTAAGACAAGGCTTAAAAGCATGTACAAAAATAACTTTACTGAAATCAAAACTACGGCCATGAAAGCCCCAAGTTTTACATCATGATACACCCTCTAGGGATTGAAGGTTTTCTTAAACCACTTATCACAGTCTCAGCCACATGGCCTTCCAAAAAAAAACAAATCAACATGTAACCATGGCCAAGTAGAACCGAAGAACCAAGTGGGCAGTATCAATGTAAACACCATACAACCAGTGCAGGAAAACCTCAGGCGAGACCAAGCCTTACCAGGATGGATACAAAGCCTGAAATCCCTGAGTGGAGTTGTTATGGCATATTATAGCACTGAGCTTTCACTTAAAAACCTGCACAAGTTTAATAAAACTCTAAATGAGAAAATTTATACAATCACAAAGCAAATTAGTTTATAAACAATTGAATAATAGTATTATTTATAAAGAAAATTTCTCAACTGAAGGATTTGACCACGGCCTCTTACTAGTTGCAAGAACAGAGCATAGCCACCAAAAAACATTACACCAAGCAACAATGGAAGATCTGTCAAGAAAACCCCAACATGAAATGTGCCAGCCCGAAAACCAAAACCATGATGAGCTAGAGTAAAACTCACACAGTAGAAATTGGGTAGTGAAGACAGTTAGACCCTACACTCAAATCGATAGTCAAAACCACACTACGATAGCTCAAGAGTCGTGCTCACTTTCACTGCACCAGTGCTTGAAGGATACACTTGCAGAGGCAAGGCAACGACGAAGGGTAGAACTTACAAAGTTATGGTAATGGCGATGGAGAGCTCCTACACAGAAGAAAACGGTGGCCACGTAAGACCCTACTTGCAGAGGAACTCGGAAAGGCTTACAGGAGGCCTATACTCAAATGTTTTAAGGAATGAAAACAAGCCTTGCATCCATGAGCCTGCAGCATTTCCACTCCACAATACATGTAAGACAAAATTCAAATTTTAGGGTTTTAGGATAGTTTTATATTGAACCTTAAGTCAACAAACCTAACCATCGAGCAACAACCACGTGGCATTGAAATTCTTGGTGAAATGTGGGTCTTGGTAATATAGTTCAAGACCTCTTTAGAGCTTCCTACATACAATAGCATTTTATAACGAAACTTTGGTTAAAAACTTTGTCATAAACTTCTAATACCATTACATTATAATGTACATATTATAACCCTAAAAGAATAATCTATGGAGGTGCTAATTACACACACTAGGGTTTAACTCATGTCTTATAATCTTTTGAAATGGGTAAACACTTGTGTAAATAATTCTTGAATATTGGTTTGCATAACCATAACACTTTGTGAGAAATCATAGAATCGTAAAAAGAACTCATCCTTTATGTTTGTGAGATTTGCAAACATAGGAATATGTATAGCTTGTTTTTGTTAGTCTAGGTATCAAAACTTAGATTTGTTTACCCCTTTGTGAAATGGAGATCATAAAAGGGTTAAGTTGGATAGTATTTTAGAAAATAATCCTTTTATTTTTACACAAAAAGCAATAATACTATAGCTTAAAGATATAAAAATTGTATTATTACATTTCTAATTGCTAAGTATTAGAACAGTTAGTAAATTGTCTATGCACTAGGTTTTATCTCTATGTGTGAAATGAGTACCCTTGAATTATTAGGGTGTTAAGTAATAAGGTAACAAAAGGACTTGCTATATTAATTAGCATTCACTAGAATTACAAACAGGATCTAAGTTGATAATAGATTGATGAAAATTAAATGAACAAGTTATAGTTATAGCAAAATAGAAGAGTAACTAGACTATGATCAATTTACTAACACTTATGTTTACCAGAAACTATTTAGAACATAAATATACAGATCAATGATACCTCATTCATTTGATCAAAGCTGTAAAATAAATAAATTTACACTAGTGGAAAATGAGAGATTAGTGACCATGAGACTAGAACTTTTGGTCACCAGTGGTTTTTTCAAGGGATAAATGACCAAAATTGTTAAATTTAAGTGGGATAACTAAAAAAGACCAAGATAAATGACCACTTTTGGTCACTGGATAAAAATAAACTAAAAAATACCAATATAAATGACCAAATTTGGTCACGGGATATCTGGACTAAAAATGACCACATAACACTTGGTCATTTATTTTGTCATTTTTAGTTATGGATCAGTTCGACAATGGAAAATTACAATTTTGATAATGAATTTGTACATTTTACTAAATTCTAAGAGTGCAAATGAATTCAGAGACACCCTAGAACTTAGTAAATTCTAGACCACCTCATGTGTCACAACTCCATTGTTGACACCAAATTAGCTATGGCAATGCCTTAACGGTGAGCTATGGCTTATATATTTGGAAATAACTATACAAATATACCTATATACATTTGTTTGTAAATATTTTATATATAAATAATATTAATTATTAAACTATTTTCATTATAAATTAAAAAAAAATATTACTAAGTATTTTTACTATATACTAATAAATACTAACATATATGAGAAAAAAAAATTATATATTTATTATTATAATAATAATAAAAAAACAAAACAAGTGAAACAAATATAAATTTCATTCTACCATACCACACAACACCATATTAGTGATATTAGTGTAGTTTAACAATTTGGGTTTTGGCGCCAGTGTGAAGTGGTGGCATCATGCATGTGAAGTGGTGGGCACTAATGTAGAAAAATATTCCCCTTTCATTACCATATGATAGGCTTCCTTCTAATATTACATTTCACTCAAGCTCAAGGTGGCGGTGTTCAAGGCTTCAATGGCACCAGGTATGTTTCAATCTATGGCCATCCCAAATTTTTCCAATTTATTGTTTTTTAGTTTAATTGATATTCAAATGATAAAATTTTAGCCCTAGAACTCTGAAATTGCTTCAAAAATGGGATTTTTAGGTTGAATTTGATACATTTTTTTAATTAAAATTTGTGTATAACCCCATAACTCAAAAATTGCTCAAATGAAAGCTATTTTAAATATTGAAAGTCAAGTTAATAGTTTCTACATATTCAACATTGCTGGTAGGTTTCGAGGGCATCCTGCAAATTTGTGAAAGAAAATGAAGACAATAAGTTTATCCAAGTCCTTTTCCTCAGTTTGGGTAACCCTATAACTCTAAAATTGCTTCAGAAATTGCTTAAAAGCAAGCTATTTTAAAGCTTGAAATCTGAGCTAATAGTTTCTTCATATTCACCGTTGCTAGCAGGTTTCGAGGGAATCTTGCATATTTGTGAAAGAAAATGGATACAATTAGTTTATCCAAGTCCTTTTGCTCAGTTTGGGTAAGCTATCATTTTAAATGTTGTTTATTTGACCTTAAACAATGAATATCTAAGTAGGAAATCGGCCACTTAGGGTTTTAGGGTTTTAACATGAGTCTTATTTCCATCAAAATGGAAAAAATGCCTATTTTTAATGCACATGGAAGTATTGTCTGGTCATAGCTTCCATGATTGTATTGAAATATTTTTGCATAGAACTTAATTGATTGTATTGAAATGTGTGTGTACAGATCTTGATTGATTGCTTTGAACTATGTCTACATAGAGCTTGATTGATTGTATTGAATTATGTTTACATAGAGATTGATTAATTGTCTTGTGCTCTCTTAGGCCCCAACTACTGTGGCCACTTCGAGTGGAAATAAGTCAAATCATTTCCATTCTAATGGACTGAACTACCCGCTTAAAGGGTTAGCTAAAGTTATCAAGATCACAAGCTACAACTTTTTGAGTGGGAGTGAGACCGATGTCTTCAGACATGCTATTCACGTGATTGGTAAGTCAAAAATTGGTGTTGGAGCCTTGAGCTATACATGTGACTACAAGAAGATCCTCATTGCAAACAGGGGTGAAATTGTTGTTCGTGTGATTCACACAGCACATGAAATCGGAATTCCATGTGTGGCAGTACACTCTATAGCAGATAAGCAAGCACTTGATGTTCAAATCACATATGAGGTCGTATGCATTGGAGAGGCATCGAGTAGTCAATCATAAGTTGCATTTTCAAATAACAGATCAAATCATTCTATCGGTATTTTATCTTAAGTTGATGTTGAGTATTACATCAATCAATCTTACAAACTGTACTAGAATGGATACTTGAATCAGATCTTCAACCACCGAGAAAAGTTAAGGAATTGGTCTTTATAGGTCATACCAATTACTCATGAATAGAATGAACATATATATCAAATTATAAAAATGTTTTGATCCAAATCAATTATATTCTTTGAAATAGGGAACTCCTCTAAACAATTACAGAACTGAAACTTCAAATTGGTATGCAATGATCAATAATGTAGTGCGAGTAATCTTTTATTTTTGTAAACATACTTGGGTTGTTGAAACTATTGACCTTTTCCTACAGCCTTCCACAATTATTTATCATCATTGAGTATTTTGATGACAGTAACTGAATAAAGACTATATGTGAATAGATGTAGGCTGTTCAAAATCCAAAAGATTAGTTGGGTGTAATGTCTAGCCATAATTTCTACTCAATACCATGAGAAGTATGGTCTATCATGGTGATGCTTTCTTGTACATTTTCTTCCATGGACCAAGTAGACTTAAATTAAATGCATTAATCGTCAATGTAGAGCACTAGCAGTCTAAAGTAGTTATGAAAATAAGGTTGTATGGCAAACCTTGGAATTTTCGATTGAAAGGGATGCCATAATATCACACTTTGGAACTACGGTGAGACCTTCAAATTTTATACATGCTATTTATAAATTTGTAATAAGTTTATGAGCGTGTCCTTTCCTTCATTAATTTTTATGATCTTCCAGAATCTGTCTTGTTAGAATTGTGTATGTGTGTAACCGGTTTCTTTACTGTTTGCTCAAGCACGGGTGGTGATATTTCCTTCACAAGATTCAATTCCCCACAAGTAAAGTGACATGTTTAGACCCCTCATTAAGGAGGCGGTCATCATAGACAACAAAAATAGGTAGGGCATGGTGAAAAAGCAGCTGCAGCACAAATAGTTATCCCAAACATTGTAGTAGCTACAGTGAGTCATGGTTGTACCGTGCTACATCCTGGATATGGTTTTTTTCTAAAAATGCTAGCTTTGTGGACATCTGTAAAGAGCATGGAATCAAATTTATTGGGCCAAGTGTAAGGATTCTCCAAAGAATTGGTTGGTTTCTTATAAAAACTTATGGTTACTAACTTGGTTTTACATGATAGCTTTTGTTAACGATTCATTTCATTGTCAGAAATGAACATCTATCAATGCATGGTTAGACTCGTGGAAGTAATGAAGGTTCCATATTTGTTATGATTGTCATGTATGTATTTGTTTGTTACATTTAATATCATTTTTGGTTTTTATTAGATCTGTTTGGTGTAGTGGTTGTGACATTTGCTGCCACAAACTCAATAGTTGCATGGTTATAGACTCATGTATGGGACTGCATAGTCGCTACATGGTTAAATCTGTTTTGAAAGAGGGCCCTTTATTAGCTAAATTTATGATTGTTTCTATTTGAGAAGTTCAATTTTGGATTGGAATTACTAGAGTTATCAATCTCATGTACTAAGTTAGTTCACAGAGAGACATTTGGATTGACAAAATATATTTTCTCTCATGGATAGCAGCATGTGGTTGCATACAAACAACCATTAGCGCTAATTTTATGAGCTAATTTGCTTGATACACAACAAATATTATATATGGAATAGTGAATTGGTGATCATATGCACTTAATGGTAGCAAACATGTCCAAATTACATCAATATTTAAGATTGTCGACAAAAGTGATCAATAGTATGGGAAATTGCAAGGATCTCATTAGGTAAAGAATCTTCAACCATGGAACAACGTTGATCAATTTTAAGATCTTCCGCAGTTCATATTGCAAGTGCAAGAGATGATGCTCCTATTTTGGAAATTTAAGTCAGTGATGCAGCCATGGGGTACTTTTAATGCAACTTTACAAAGATTTGTCTTGAAAATTTTATGCAATTGGGAAATTAATGCAAAGATTAAATTTTTCCTTCCTAGAAGGATTCCTAGATCTTAGTTTTAGAATTTTCAGCCTCAAGGCTATTGTAAATTAAAGTACAAAATAGCAGCAAAAAGATCCGAATAATTAACTACTTCTAACAGTGCCAAAATTCATCGAAATTCAAGGAGAAAAGATACCAAGAATCCAAGGATTAGCCATGAATCGACATAAGACTCCAACTACTTGGGAAATTTCTATTCTAGTACAAAAATTACCATACATCAAACTACCCACTACACTAGCATAAGGAACCAAAATTGTATCCTCCATCTTTGTGAGTGTTGTACGACACTGCTCAACTGAAAGTTTAGTTCCCATAGAAATCAGAACACTCAATGGCTTGCAATCTGCCACGTGAAAACAATGTGATGCAGAGTTTACATGCTTACTTTGGGTTAAACAAAGCTTTTTTTTGCACCCATTCATAGTCTTAATAGTCCAAAATGGTTTATTCTGGGAGTGGGTTCAAAATGTTAGTAGAAAAACAGAAATGGGAATATGAGGTATACCCGCTTACTCATGTGACCTCCAAACATTTGATGTAAATACCAAGTGCATTACCAAAACTGTAGTAGAGGGAATGAAGTTGAATACAGACTGTAGATCTGGAGAAATCATTTTAATTAGCTGGATCAAAACATCCAGCCAAATATCTCATATGCAGACCTACTCAATTGAAGAAGCCACAAAGAAGTAAGGCCCCTTTCAAATTGATCTTGTAATCCCCTAGTGCAAGTAATATTTTATTTCTGTAAACTTGTTTGGCTTGTTGAAACTATTGACCTTTTCCTGCAGCCTTCCACAACTAGTCATCATCGTTAAGCATTTTGATGACGGTTGTTGAATAAATACTACATGTGAATGGACATAGGCTATTCAAAATCCAAAAGATTAGTTGGGTATAATGTCTAGCCATAATTTCTACTTAATACCATGAGAAGTATGGTCTATCACAGTGATTCTTTCTTGTACTTTTTCTTCCATGGACCTAATAGAATTAAATTACATGCATTAATCATTAATGTAGAGCGCTAGCAATCTAAACTAGTTATGAAAATAAGGTTGTATGGCACATCTTGTAATTTCCGATTGAAAGGGATGCCATAGTATCACACTTTGGAACTATGGTGACACCTTTAAAGTTTATACATGCTATTTAGAAATTTGTAATAATTTTATGAGCATGTCCTTTCCTTCATTAATTTTTATGATCTTCTGGAATCTGTGTTGTTAGAATTGTGTATTTACCACCGGTTGCTTCACTGTTTGGTCAAGCACGGGTGGTGATATTCCCCTCACAGTATTCAATTCCCCACAAGAAAAGTGACACGTTAATCCCCCTTATTAATGAGGGGGTCATTAATGCCAGCACAAATAGGTATGGCTTAGTGAAAGACAAAGATCTTAGGTCCTATTTTCATCAGCTATCTACCAATTGAGTTGTCAATTAGGTGGAACTTAAAGTTAAATAGGAAGAATATAAAGAGTTTCCCTTTTTATAATCATGTATGTACTCAATATTTTATGCCAAGAAATAAACAAAAAACATTTGCATCAAATCTCAGTGAAGGAGGTTTTAGCAATAAAAAATTGTATTCATAGTTTGACATGTATCCTAAATTATTGTGAACGGAACTACACTGCCTCTTCAAAACCCTGTCATTGGTTTGTTTTGCAATCAATTATAACTTCTACAAGCCGTTTTTATTTCTTCCTTTTACCTTCCTAAACTCCTATCGTCAATGAGAGATACTTCTACTCTTGATTCTAGAACTGACCACAAGAAGCACATACACCCTGCAACTATTATTTGTTGTTAAGTTAAACACTTAGAAATGGTTGGCGGTTTTAAGTTTCTTGTTGCAGGTTGAACTGATTCTTGAATATCATGGATTTGATTGCAGATATTTAATTATCCCAAACATTGTAGCAACTGCAGTGAGCCATGGATGTACCATTCTACACCCTGTATATGGTTTTCTTTATGAAAATGGTAGCTTTGTGGACCTCTATAAAGAGCATGGAATTAACTTTAATGGGCCAAGTGTAAGCATTCTCGAAATAATTAGTTGGTTTCTTATAATAACTTATGGTTACTAACTTGATTTTACATGATAGCTTTTGTTAATGATTCATTTCATTGTCAGAAATGAACTTCTATCAATGCATGGATAGACTCGTGGAAGTAATGAAGGTTCCATATTTGTTATGATTGTCATGTATGTATTTTTCTGTTACATTTAATATCAGTTTTGTTTTTTGATAGATCTATATGGTGTAGTGGTAGTGACATTTGCTGCCACAAAATCTACAGTTGCATGGTTATAGACTCATGTATGGGACTGCATAGTCGCTACATGGTTAAATCTGGTTGGGAAGAGGGCCCTTTATTAGCTAAATTTCTGATTGTTTCTATTTTAGAAGTTCAATTTTGGATTCGAATTACTAGAGTTATCAATCTCATGTAATGAGTTAGTTCATAGAGAGACATTGGGATTGACAAAACATATTTGCTCGCATGGTTAGCAGCATGTGGTTGCTTACAAACAATCGTTAGCGTTGATTTGCTAAGATAATTTTCCTGATACACAACAAATATTATATATGGAATAGTGAGTTGGTCATATGCACTTAACGGCAGCAAACATGTACAAATTATACTAGTATTTGAGATTTACAAAAATGATCAATAGTATGGGAAATTGCAAGGACCTCATTATGTAAAGAATCTTCAACCATGGAACAACGTTGATCAATTTTAAGATCTTCAGCAGTTCATATTGCAAGTGCAAGAGATGATGCTCTTCTTTTGGAAATTTAAGTCAGTGATGCAGCTATGGGGTACTTTTAAAGGAACTTTGCAGAGATTTGTGCTGAAAATTTTGTGTAATTGGACAATTAATGCAAAGCTTAAATTTCACCTTCCTATAAGGATTCCCAGATCTTAGTTCTAGAATTTTCAGTCGCTCAAGGCTGCTATAAATTAAAGTACAAAACAACAACAGAAAGATCACAATAATTAACTACTTCTAACAATGCCAAAATTCATGGCAATTCAAGCAAAAAAGATACCAAGAATCCAAGGATTAGCCATGAATCGACATAAGACTCTCACTGCTTGGGCAATGTCTGGTCTAGTGCAAGCCATACCATGCATCAAACTACCCACTACACTAGCATAAGGAACAAAAATTGTATCCTTCATCTCTGTGAGTGTTGTACAACAGTGCTCAACTGAAATTTTAGTTCCCATAGAAATCAGAACACTCAATGGTTTGCAATCTACCATGCAAAAATGATGTGATGCAGAGTTTACATGCTTACTTTGGCTCAACCAAATCTTTTTTTTTGCACCCATTCATAGTCTTGATAGTCCAAAATGGTTGATTCTGGGAGTGGGTTCAAAATGTTAGTAAGAAAACATAAATGGGCCTATGAGGTATACCCGCTTACTCATGTGACCTCAAAACATTTGATGTAAATACCGATTGCATTACCAAAACTGTAGTAGAGGGAATAAAGTTGAATCCAAACTATAGCTCTAGATAAATCCTATTTAGTTGCATCAAAACATTCAGTCGAATATCTCATATCCAGACCTGTTGAATTGAAGAATCCATAAAGAAGTAAGACCCCCTTCAAATTGATGTTGTAATCCCCTAGTGCGAGTAATCTTTTATTTGTGTAAACTTATTTGGCTTATTGAAACTATTGACCTTTTCCTGTAGCATTCCACAATTATTCATCATCATTGAGCATTTTGATGACGGTTGCTGAATAAAGACTATATGTGAATGGACGCAGGATGTTCAAAATCCAAAAGATTAGTTGGGTGTAATGTCTAGCCAGAATTTCTACTTAATACCATGAGAAGTATAGTCTATCACAATGATGATTTCTTGTACTTTTTCTTCCATGGACCTAATAGACTTAAATTACATGCATTAATCATTAATGTAGAGCACTAGCAATCTAAACCAGTTATGAAAATAAGGATGCACAACATATATTGGAATTTACAATTGAAGGAGATGCCATAATTGTAGAAATTCTGACCAGCAATAGATTAATTTCACTCACAACAAATTACAATTGATCATGCAAAATTGTCAACAATGGAGACTGAAAATGGAGCTGTAACACAAAATTATATTAACTCAGTGTACAATAGCCAACCCTGTAATATCATAGGCTGCTGAATAAATAGAATACATGAATAAATCGAATGCATGAGGAAGCATCCAAATATAGCATAAAGTAGGCTTACCCAAAATAGGCAAATCCCCCATAGGTGTAAAAAGCTGATCCCAAATCTGTCATGAGGCTCATGAATTGGCAAGGGAACATGGGCAAGATAATGAGTGGTGAAATGGAAGCTCATACATGCTTTTGCATGGAGGAAAGAGTGGAGGATGAAAGGGGAATAAAACAGGTTCACCTCACCTAGTCTTGCTTTCCTTATGTGCTTTAAAACTGAAAAAGCAGTCAACAAAGCAGAAAAAGTAGAAGGGCGCCTAGGAGGCAAGGAATAAAGAAAATTTGATTCCTAAGGCTTTCCCAAGCACTACATGAGTCAAAGATGGCAAGTTTGACCTCTATGGATAGGCAATTAGCAACTTGAACATGGTGGGACTCATTAACTAGGCAAATAAGACAAAAATAAATGAATTAATGTCTAAGTGGGTAATACTATGGGTTTGATTATTCTAACACCCCCCCTTAAGCCTAAATTTATGAGTAATAAATCAAAATATAGGGCCTAGCAACAAGGCTTAGTCACCCTTTTACATACTGCAAGTCCATACAACCAAACAAAGAGGAAAAACCAACTTGGGAAAATCCTCCCTTAATATTGGACTGTAAAACAAAATTGTAGAATCTTGTCTCCACTCATGCCTTTACAGCATGATCAGTAATCCCTGGCAGTGATTTGAGATTGCTGAAGGTCTTCTCACAAAATGCTTTGGTGAAGATATCAGCTACTTGTTCTGAAGATGAACAGAAGAGTAGGTGAATGGTGCCATCATGCACAAGCTCTCTGATGTAGTGCATGTGAATCTCAATGTGTCTGGTTCTCTGCTTCTGAACTGGATCTTTGCAGATTCGAATGGTACTCTAGTTATCACAGTAGATGGTAGTTGAGTACTCAGGTTCAAAACCACACTCTCCAAGTAAACCCTACAACCATAAACACTGATTTGCTGCATTAACAACTCCTCTGTATTCAGCTTCTGTAGATGAGAGTGCAATGGCATTCTGTTTCTTTCTTGACCAGCTCATTGGCCCTTCTACAAGCATGAACACATAACCTGAAGTGGACTTCCTATCTGTGCTATCACCTGCCCAATCACTGTCAGTAAAACCAATTAACTCAAGGTCAGAATTGGCTTTATAGAAAATCCCATGTGTCCTTGTTCCCTGAACAAAGCTAAGGATCCTCTTGGCTGCTTTCCAATGGATATCATGGGGCTA
>LPNX010527049.1:45616-70753 GCA_001517045.1 Pseudotsuga menziesii | reverse complement strand
ATCTTTGCCACTGGGGAAAAAGTCTCATTGTAATCAATGCCATGAACCTGTGAGTAGCCTTTAGCTACCAATATATCCTTGTACTTCAGTGGTGAACCATTNCCTTTTGCAATGATTCTTCCACTTGAGATTTCTGTGATCTCAACTTCATCTGGTGAGAATGTGACTTTCTTAGGAGACCCGGTGTGGGTCATCTGGTACACTGACAGAAGGTTGGAGGAGAGACCAGGGACATACAACACATTGTTGAAGTTACCATGATCAAGATCTATCCTTCCTTTTCCTTTGCTTTCAATGAGAGAGTCATCTCCCAGTACAATAGATGGTCCTTTCAACATATCCAGTGAGGAGAAGGCCTCCTTAGTCGAAACCATGTGTCTTGAAGCTCCAGAATCTATTATAAAACTGGGTGAGCTTGATGTGCCAGCAACTAGAGCATGAACTCTCTCTCTGTCATCAGAACTTGATCGTCCTTCTCTCTTTTTTGAGGTTTCTGGAAGGGAGACGCCATTCTTCTCCAGGAGATTGGTCAGCATATCAATCTGCTTTTTCATACAAGAGCTTTCAGTGTGATTGCCCTTCAAACAGTATGAGCACTTGTTCATTTCATCTTTGTTTTTCTTCTTCTGGGTATTTTTCTTGGGACCTTGTTGATCCTCTGGAGACTGCTTCTTGTCTCTTCCTTTCTCAGGTGGCTTTTTATCTTTCTTCTTGCTTTTTGAATCCACCTTCGAATCTCCAACAATCAAAGCTTGATCTTTGGATGGTTTGATGGTGCCCATCATCACCAGCTTGTCTCGTTCTTGTGTGAGAGATTCCATGAAATCTGCAAGGCTAGGCATCTTCCAGGTTCGAGCTGTGAGTTTTGTGGCATAGAAGGTCGAAACAAAGACTGAGTAGTCAGTTCCTAGCTTCGAGAGGATGGCCAATATGATCTGATCATCTTTCTTTTCAATACCATGCTGTTTCAGCTGCAAAACTAGTGCTTTGAACTTGAAGAAATATAGCTGCAGGGATTCAAAATTACTGGGACTCAGGGAAATCAGCTCATTTTTTATCTGGTGTCCCCTCATCTCATCTGTCTTTCCGAAGAGTTCAGAAAGTTTCTCCCATACTTGATCCAGTGAAGTTAATCCATCGAGATGGAAAAGGAGGTATTGGGAAATACTGAGACATAGGAGGCCATAGGCCTCATCTCTCCGATTGTGCCATTTGATCTTCTCTGCAACAGCATTGGGCTCTGCTTCTGTAGCCATAGTCACCCTGTAGAGTCCCTTCACTCTCAACAAGATCTCCATCTCTGCTTTCCATTCAAAAATGTTGAAGGGAGTGAGGATAGTTTTCTGTGAATCCATAGCTTTAGAAAATCTGTCCCGGCTGTTAGTAGAAGGCTCCCAATCTTGATGTCGAACCTGAAAAACAATTTTTAATGGCTCTGATACCATGTAGAAATTATGACCAGCAATAGATTAATTTCACTCACAACAAATTACAATTGATCATGCAAAATTGTCAACAATGGAGACTGAAAATGGAGCTGTAACACAAAATTATATTAACTCAGTGTACAATATCAAACCCTGTAATATCATAGGCTACTAAATAAATAGAATACATGAAGAAATTGAATGCATGAGGAAGCATCCAAATCTAGCATAAAGCAGGCTTACCCAAAATAGGCAAATCCCCCATAGGTGTAAAAAGCTGATCCCAAATCTGTCATGAGGCTCACGAATTGGCAAGGGCACATGGGCAAGATAATGAGTGGTGAAATGGAAACTCATACATGCTTTTTCATGGAGTAAAGAGTGGAGGATGAAAGGGGAATAAAACAGGTTCACCTCACCTAGTCTTGCTTTCCTTATGTGCTTTAAAACTGAAAAAGCAGTCAACAAAGCAAAAAAAGCAGAAGGGTGCCTAGGAGGCCAGCAATAAACCAGATTTGATTCCTAAGGCTTTCCCAAGCACTACATGAGTCAAAGATGGCAAGTTTGACCTCTATGGATAGGCAATTAGCAACTTGAACATGGTGGGACTCATGAACTAGGCAAATAAGACAAAAATAAATGAATTAATGTCTAAGTGGGTAATACTATGGGTTTGATTATTCTAACAATAATATCACACTTTGGAACTACGGTGACACCTTTAAATTTTATACATGCTATTTAGAAATCTGTAATAAGTTTATGAGAGTGTCCTTTCCTTCATTAATTTTTATGATCTTCTAGAATCTGTCTTGTTAGAATTGTGTATGGGTGTCATCAGTTTCTTTACTATTTGGTCAAGCACATGTGGTGATATTCCCGTCATAGGATTCAATTTCCCACAAGCAAAGTCACATGTTTATCCCCCTCATTAAGGAGGGGGTCATCATAGCCAGCACAAATAGGTAGGGCTTGGTGATAGATAAAGATCTTAGGTCCTAGTTCCATCAGCTATATACCAATCGAGTTATCGATTAGATGGCACTTAAAGTTAAATAGGAAGCATATAAAGAGTTTCCCTTTTTAGAATCGTGTATGTACACAATAATTTATGCCAAGAAATAAACAAAAAATGCTCGCATCGAATCTTAGTGAAGGAGGTTTTAGAAATAAAAAATAGTATTTGTAATTTGACATGTATCTTAAATTACTGTGAACATAATTACACATCCTCTTCAAAACCCTATCATTGGTTTGCTTTGTAATCAATTATAACTTCTACAAGCCATTTTTTATTTCTTCCTTTTACCTTCCTAACCTCCTTTCATCAATGAGAGATATTTCTACTCTTGATTCTGGAAATGACTGTAGGAAGCATATACACCCATGCAACTAGTGTTTGTTGTTAAGTTAAACACTGAGAAATGGTTGGAGGTTTTCAGTTTCTTGTTGCAGGTTGAAGTGATTCTTGAATATCATGGATTTTTTTGTAAATATTTAGTTATCCCAAACATTGTAGCATCTGCAGTGAGCCATGGTCGTACCATGCTACACCCTGGATATGGTTTTCTTTCTAAAAATGATAGCTTTGTGGACATCTATAAACAACATGGAATCAACTTTATTGAGCCAAGTGTAAGCATTCTCTGAAGAATTAGTTGGTTTCTTATAATAACTTATGGTTACTAACTTTATTTTACATGATACCTTATGTTAACGATTCATTTCATTGTCATAAATGAACTTCTATCAATGCATGGTTAGACTCGTGGAAGCAATGAAGGTTCCATCTTTGTTATGATTGTCATGTATGTATTTGTCTGTTACATTTAATATCATTTTTGTTTTTTATTAGATCTATTTGGTGTAGTGGTAGTGACATTTGCTGCCACAAACTCTACATTTGCATGGTTATAGAATCATGTATGGGACTGCATAGTCGCTACTCGGTTAAATATGGTTGAGAAGAGGTGCCTTTATTATCTAAATTTGTGATTGTTTCTATTTTAGAAGTTCAATTTTGGATTGGAATTACCAGAGTTATCAATCTCATGTACTGAGTTAGTTCACAGAGAGACATTGGGATTGACAAAACATATTTGTTCTCATGGTTAGCAGCATGTGGTTTCTTACAAACAACCATTAGCACTGATTTGATGAGATAATTTGCTTGATACACAAAAAATATTATATATGGAATAGTGAGTTGGTCATATGCACTTAACGGCAGGAAACATGTCCAAAGTATATTAGTATTTGAGAATGAAAAAAGTGATGAATAGTATGGGAAATTGCAAGGACCTCATTAGGTAAAGAATCTTCAACCATGGAACAATGTTGATCAATTTTAAGATATTCAGTAGTTCATATTGCAAGTGCAAGAGATGATGCTCCTCTTTTGGAAATTTAAGTTAGTGATGCAGCCATGGGGTACTTCTAATGCAACTTTGTAGATATTTGTGTTGAAAATTTTGTGCAATTGGGAAATTAATGCAAAGATTAAATTTCACCTTCCTAGAAGGTTTCCATATCCTAGTTCTAGAATTTTCATCCTCAAGGCTGTTGTAAATTAAAGTACAAAACAGTAGTAGAAAGATCACAATAATTAACTACTTCAAACAGTGCCAAAATTCATGGCAATTCAAGGAGAAAAGATACCAAGAATCCAAGGATTGGCCATGAATCGACATAATACTCCCACTACTTGGGCAATGTTTGGTCTAGTGCAAACCATACCATACATCAAACTCCCCACTACACTAGCATAAGGAACAAAAATTGTATCCTCCATCTCTGTGAGTGTTGTACGACACTTCTCAACTGAAAGTTTAGTTCCCATAGAAATAAGAAGACTCAATGGTTTGCAATCTTCCATGTAAAAATGATGTGATGCAGAGTTTACATGCTTACTTTGGCTCAACCAAAGCTTTTTGTTTGCACCCATTCATAGTATTGATAGTCCAAAATGGTTGATTCTGGGAGTGGATTCAAAATGTTAGCATAGAAAACAGAATGGGCATATGAGGTATACCTGCTTACCCGTGTGACCTCCAAACATTTGATGTAAATACAAAGTGCATTACCAGAACTGCAGTAGAGGGAATAAAGTTGAATCGAGACTGCAACTCTGGATAAATCCTCTTTAGCTGGATCAAAACATTCATTTGAATACCTCATATGCAAACCTGCTGAATTGAAGAAGCCACAAAGAATTATGGCCCCCTTCAAAGTGATGGCTAGCATATTAGAGGATAATGGGGAAGAAACTCCCCTACAGGTATGTCTACCCTGACTTGTTTAATTTTCATTATATTCTTTTCCATGAGTGATATTATCACAAATTTCACATTGAGAGAGAGTACCTGTTTATAATAGGTCTGCCTCAATGGTGTTGCAACTTGTATTGGCCAGTTTGGACTTCCAGTGGCAGTTGTATTTTTGGTCGTCCTCTCGATTAGGTAAGTGATACTGTACTACCTTTGAATTTTTTCTCTAAATTATTTGTGTTTTGCACTGCCACTTTGTATTGATTGTAGTTTATGTTTTGTTTTATCAGATTTTTTACAGGAAATACATAAGACTCCAATGGGAAACCCATGTTTCAAGCAAGCAAGACCAAAGTTGGAGACACAGTTAACGAAATTGTTAACATCTTCTGATTATGGTAGGTTAGCATGTCCTACTTTCAGTATCTTGTCAGTGTTATTCTTGAATGGAACAACATTATCTTAATTCCAAATACCCCAAAAATCATCCCTGCAATATTGGAAGAACCAATGCCCACTTGAATTTGGTTTTATTAAAGATACATAAAATGTATTGAGATGAATTATATTGAATTTTGGCACCCTTGATGGGCCTATTGGAAAAAAAATATTGAAACTGCAGATACAAAATAATTCTTGATGAAAAAAAAATGGGATGGATTCTATGGTGAAAGAATATGGAGGTGTGGTTAGAACTTGATCCTCCAAAGAATAATCTGAGAAAATAATACTACATGATAAGTTAAAATTTAGATGGCCCTAGAATGAAAAGGAAACTCTCTTAAAGAGTTTCTTCAAGAGATCCAGAAACTCCCCCAGATTGCTTCTTAACCTACATATACCTAGGTAGCAGATTTAATTTAATCGCACTAGTACAAAAGCGTGGATTTTTCCACGGAGGTTTTCCATGTTTCTTACTTTTTGGTGTAAAATCCGATGTAACATGAACAAGGCGTCACTGTATCCATGCCTAGCCATCGCTGTATCCATGCCTGGACTCTTAGACGTCTCTGTATCCATGGCTAAACTCTTGGACGTTGCTGTATCCATGCCTGACCGTCTCTAGAGCGATGGCACCGTCTTTTGTTGACTTTTTACAATGGTCAAGTTGACCTAGGGCGCAAAATTCAATGTTTGCCATCGCTATAGCGACGTCTAAGAGTTCTATAAAAATGAAAACCTTAACGAGATTTTCTTCACACTTGCCATTGTTGCAGCACTATTTTCGGGTGATTGTTGGAGATGTTTATTATTTCCGTCTCCTGCTGGTGAACAATCCATTTCTAGATCTACATAGTTCGGTTTTTAAACGTGCAAGGTTAGTTTGTGTTTTCAAATGATGCATACTTTTACTACTTCATGCTAATGTGGGAACCATGACTTCCATTAGAACCTACAATGTTCCAGATCAAAATTATTTACTTTTTTTATGTTGGATTACATCAAATGATGTGCACATGGCTATCAGTACAATGTGTAATCAACATATAGTTCAGATTTTTTGTGTGGTTAAAGGGAAACTGCCCACAAGTTTCATGGACTTAAATTTCCTTCCTTTAATTCACTTCATTGATGAGGTTGAGTTAGCCATGGTATTCTCATGTCATTGGATGTTATTCTTGGAGAGGTACATGATATATTAGTCATTATGTGATGATAGTGAGTACATAAAGAAAATTGATGACACATAAGGAATAGTGTTTTGTGACAACCATCAAAATAAGGACAAAAGAAAAGGTGATTTACTCCAACAAATAGAAAAAGGAACACGATAAAGAGTAAATCACTTGTCTTTTATTAATTTTATACATGAGTATTGTTTACACTAGACTTGATAGTATTTATTTGATCTCAAACTATTTGTTTGATTTCATGAATATGTGAATGGATTCATAAATTAATGCCACCAATAAAACTATTATTTACAACATTGAGGCAATGCAACCATGGGTTGTGTTGTATGAATAGAATACATGAATATATAGACTAGGCTCATAAGAGTAGATGGTATTGATACCTTTTATGTGGATTCATGGAAATGGTGTAATTTGTAGTAAATTGTTGTCTCTAATGCTTGTTTGTATTCATGTCCATTTGGATTTCAGTTTACTGCTTTCCTATATACTCTTGAAAAGAAGCACCATGCATTTTACCTACCATCTTTACACTTGCAAACACAACTATTTATTTGTGTACCATCCAAGTCCATATTTATATGTAATGTATTTGACAACTTACTATTTGGTATGGTGTAAGTAAGACAATTTCTTGTCACCACAAGGCTTTGTCACCATGAATGAAAATGCAAGGAAGCTTGCTCGGTTTAGATCAGCATTAGAGGCGAGGGGCAGTGGAAAATGTTATTTCCTGTGCAATGATTGCAGGGGTTTGCAAAGAAGAAGAATTTTAATAACAACAGCTGAAAGACATTGTAGGGAGAAGGGACACGCCGAAGGGGGCAATGAATATCGTCCCTTGGTAAGAGGTTATTCAATATTTAATGTATTCTCTCTAATGGTCGTCATGTCATGGCTTTTAGTAAAATGTCTTATCATAATTTTATATGCTCTATACACACTAATTTCACTGCATTTTTTGTACATATATAGACAATGCCCCCAAAATGGCAGCCTCCAGATAGTTATAATTTGCCAGGTTCTAGCAGAAATACTCCTTTACAGGGTGAGCAAATTCGTGATCAGAATATTGGAGCTTATCAATTTCTTAATGACGTTGACATGGATGGATATAACGTTACCAATACAAATCAGGAAGATGAGATATATAGGTTGATCCATGACACATTTGATTCAATGGATGAGGACGACGGCCATGATGATAGTGATCATGACATTGATGTTGATCCTCTAATCGAGAAGTCGCAGCAACATCTTTATGAAGGCTCAACAACAAATCTTCTATCTACTATATTGTTGTTGGTGAAATTCAAGGTTTTGAATGGTTTATCAAACACTAGTTTCACACAGATGCTAAGGTATGTAATTTGTTAATTATCTATGTATGCATGTTCACAATTACCTCTAAGGTTGATTTTGGTCCTATATTGCTATTGTTATTTTTATTTGTAAAACATGGATGCGATATTAATGATGAGTAATATTGTTTATAAGATACTTATTATTTTCAATTTTGTAGATTGTTAAGTGAATTTCTCTTACCGACATCAAATATTTTACCACGCACATATCGAGAAGTATCTTTGATTATGAAAGAAATTGGAATGGAGTATCAAGCTATTGATGCTTGTCCTAATGATCATATCATATACTATGGACAATATGAATTGCAAAATGAATGCCCACATTGTCAAATAAGTAGATATCGAACCGATAAAGTGTCAAAAAGGGTGCCTCGCAAAGTTCTTCGTTACATTCCGATAATTCCACGTTTCCAGCAGTTGTTCAGGTGTCAAAGTATAGCACAGTTTATGGATTTCCATGCTAAGAACAGAAGTCTAGACGATGTTCTTCGAATTCCTGCAGATGGTTCTGCATTGAAGTTCATTGAAGAAAAGTGGATAATTTTTAAAGAAGACCCCCATAATGTTAGAATTTCATTGGCAGCTGATGGCGTCAATCCATTTGGAGAGCTTCATTCTACCTACTCAATCTGGCCTATTTTTGTTATAAACAATAACCTTCCTCCTTGGATGATGTTCAAGAGAGAGCACACAATGTTGGCAATGATTGTTCCAGGTATGTAATTAACTTGCATGTGTTTACTTGAAAGTATGACTATAAAATGCTTCCTTTTATTTTCGTGCATGATAGTTATGGTTTTTTTATATATATAATGCATATTATAGCTAAAAGCAATTTTATATGTATGTTTAACCAATTAGGTAAGTACCAGGTTAAAGATATGAACATATATATTGAGCCTCTTATCGATGAGTTGTTGAAGTTATGGGCGGGTGTCACTATGTACGACATCTCTAGACCAATAAGGCAAAGACGATTCCAATTCCATGGAATACTTGCATGGACAATTCATGATGCTCCAAGGTTAACACATTTTTGTGGTATATTGTAATTACTTTATTTTGTGATTTAACGTTATATATATATATATATATATATCATGCATTAATTTCAATTGTAACTCTAATTTATTGCGTCATTGATTCATCTTCGTGTAGGTCTTCAAACAAAGGGTAAATTTGCATGTCTAGCTTGTGGTCCCAGGATAAAATCTCGTCGTTCAAGAAGTCTAGGAAAGGAAGTGTTTGATGAGTACAGGCACTTTCTTCCTAAGAACCATACTTATCGAACTATAGACAAAGCAAAATTCAATGGTAAAGAAGAGAATGGAAAAAAACCACGAAGAATGACACCTCACTTATGGAAGTTGGAATATAATAGCAATCGTCAAGGTATGCAGTTGGTTTATGTATCATATGTTATATAATTTTTTTTTTTTGTGAATTTTGTTCAGTGCAGTTATGTATTGTAGCTACATTGAATATTAATTTTGTTGTTATTTCATTAATGTCATTAAGGTGCAAATGGGCTTCCACGAGGGATGAAAAGTTACCTGACTCAATTCAGTAGGTTGCCATACTATGAGCACCTACAAATAGTTCATTTGTTTGATACAATGCATATCGGGAAAAACATAACAGAAATGTTATGGCGTATTTTAGATGGAAGGATTGACAAAGAAAGAATTGGAAAGATTTGTAGTGACATCCATGAGGCTAATCACGCATTGCAAAGTGTGATCATTAATTCCAATGGCGATGGTCATGAACATAATATTAGACTTCCTTGGTTATTAACGTAGCAACAAAGCAATTCTGTAAAAGAGATCATTTGAAAAATCAAGTTTCCCACGGGCTTTTCATCAAACATACAAAATATCTTAACGAAAAAGGTGATTTTGGTGGGGTTAAAACGCATGACTGGCACACATTCATTAAGGTAAATATAATTAGGTTTTAATATATTTCAGCCTTATTTGTATGCATTATTTTGTTAATTTTATTCTCTTATTTGAAAATAAATACTAATTATATGTTTTTTGTTACAGTATGTTCTTCCGTTATCTCTCCCAGATGACTTGGACAACAACATAGAACAAATTATTTATGTTCTTGGCAAGTACATGAGGTAAGTAATGAGGAATATGGAAAATGTACCTCTTTTGTGATTGATATGTAACTTATTCTGTGATTTATATATGCAATATTATTGATATTATTTTAATGCATCATTTGTAGGTGGATTTCATCGAAAGAAATCCATAAAGAAGATATACGGTATTGGAAGAGAGAAATTCCCCGACTAATGTGTGAAATGCAATAGTATCTACCTCCAGCATTTTTCAATGCACAAGAACACTACCTCATACACCAAGTTGAGGATATTGAACTATGTGGACCAGTAAGCACAAGGTCGATGTGGATGGTGGAGAGGCAGTTGAAGTCATTGAAGGATTTTGTTAGGCAAAGAGCACGTCCTGAGGGTTCTATGGTTGAGGGATATATGGTATATCAATCCATGGTGTATATTAATCAATATCTACCTAAATTAGCAGAAAATATGAATGTTCCTCACATTTGGCATCTCGACCCCATCAAGAAATTTGAAGGGGAGGTCTTATTGGGGAAAGGTAGAATGAGTACTGTGAAAGGTATTTAATAATAAATGCTATGGAATTAATATATTACACATTTATTTTTGCAATTTATATAACTATATGCATTTCATTCTACCTAATTCATGATATATTTGATTTGTTGTTTTCTCATATATTTGCTCGAGTGTGGGATGCTTTACACTTATACATTGCGAACAACCTTGATTGGGTGGAGCATTGGATAGAAGATTGTGAGGAATACTTTGGTAGGTTGTCATGGGAGGGGATCAGTAAGATGATTAAAATAGTGCATCGTCATCGACATCAACATCCTGATCTTACGTCGCAAAGGGAGGTAGATTTAGCCTATGGTTTAAAAGATAAACAGGCAAGTAAATTGTTTATACACGTATTTTACTAGTTAATTCCATTTTTCAATGTAATTGCTTTTTTTTTATATTTTGAAATATATATTTAGTACAAAGCCCTGTATGACATTTAATATTTATTTACAATGTATTTTTTTTCACTTGTTGTCCATGTTGCAGTTGAAACACCACAAGGGTATGTGGTGTAATGGTCATAAATTTCATATCAAATCATTGGATGATAAGATGAAAACCTCAGATTGTGGGATAACCGCAGTGTTTAAGGTCACCAATGTTTCCTCTAGAAGTGACAGACATCCAGAAGAAACAAATAATAGGTACTATGGGAATTTGGAGGACATAATTGAGGGTGATTTTAATTCCTTTAAAATAGTTTTGTTTGAGGTGAAATGGTATAGGCTACAGATGCATGAATATGATCCTGAAAGAACTGTTATTGAGCACGCTAATGGATTTACCATGGTTAATACAAGGGCATTTGAACGAGGTACAGAGCCTTATGTTCTTCCAAGTCAATGTGAGCAAGTCTTTTACTCAGAGGTACCAGGTAAAGTAGGTTGGTCATACATTGTTAGATATGATCCACAAGGAAGACCAGTAAGGTATAATCAGTTAGATATTGATGAAGATGATCCTGAAGAAGAAGATCACGATAATGAAGATAATGAGCAGGTTGCTGCAATCAATGTGTTAGATGAAGAAGCCGAAGAACTTGATCATCGAAATGTAGAAGACGATGATCTCAGTGACGATCTCGATGACTATATAAGTGAAAATGACATGGATGATGATGGTGATATGAATGAGCCTTTCAGCAATATCTATTCTGAACCAGATCCTGCTACAGATATTGAGTTTGATGAAGAAGAAGATGAATGATATATAGAGGTATGTGTTTTATATGATGATCTTTATATGTTTTTATTTTGTATAATATAATATTTTAGACTTTCTTTATTATTTCAATTTGGGTATGGGGGAATTGAGAGTGATGTGAGGGGGTGGGGAGGGGGCATAATTAGAGCTTCCACCTTCACGTGGTTGCCCCTGTTTAGTAGAGAATGAACTATTCTCAAAACAAGAGAAGCTCATCCCTAGAAACATAAACCCTATATCACCGCTGGTTATATACTTGGTTTGTCTGGGTTATTCGACCATTGATTTTTTATATGAATCTCAATGTCCATGGTTTTTGTTGTTGATCTAATGTCTATCTAATGTCATGATCACAACTATCATAGATCCTACCTTATAATTCTTTTATATTGCATCTCAATCATTTGAAAAACCTTTACTCATTTTTCCATGTCCCTTGTTATATATCTGTAGTAGCCATCTTCTTTTTTTACCTAATTCTTGACAAAAAGGAAAATTTAAATAGGAAAAATTTAAAATAGACAAAAAAATAAATAAGATGAGTAAATTGTAAATCCCCAAATACTATCAATATTTTCTTCTACAGTTGATGCTATAAAGGTAAAACACTGCAATCTATATTATATCTCTCATTGCATTCCTATGCCTAGAATATTCACGAGGCAATTTCCCTTGGAAATTTATCCAGAATGATTAAATGGGATTTAAACATTCACCTAGCTTTAAATGGGTATTTTAATTTAAAGCCATTTAAAGCCAGGAAATTTCCCTTGGAAAGTACCTTGAAGGCATTTCCATAATAAAGAGACATATGGAATTCTAAAGATCTCAAAAAATACAATGGATGTTGATGAATAAATAATACCAAATACATATCTATCTTAAGATAAGGCAGAGTGTCACTATAGGCTACTAAAGAAAATCAAAATCTTTGGAAAAGAAACTAGAGTCAACAAGCCATGGGGTATGTATGCATAAATAACTAAACATCAAGGAAGGTATTGAAATTAAGGGGTAGGAGAATGTAACACTCATGTTAAAGCCCCCATATTGTAATATAATTGTAAATTTGATATGGATGAGGGCCAAGTATATGTAATTGCAACTAATCAATTAGTAATAAAATATGAAGCTAGATACAAACGGGGAGAGAACATTGAGAAGAGATGGAGGACTATAAATTCATGAGAGGGGAAGGTGTGTGAGAGGAGAATAGAGTGTTGGTGTCATGACATTGTAGCTTAACCATGTCTTGGACCCTAAAAATATTCTCTAAATCTTAACTTTTTCCTAGGACCTTGGTTATGGGGATTAATTGTTTAATTTTATCATGATTAATGATTTTTTTTATAAAAGGTTTTCAGGGAAAGATCTAAAGAGTTTGTATAGTCATTGGGAGAAGGCATTCCATTCCTCATGGAGAAGGATTCCATCATTAAATTTATTTATTTATTGATATTGTTTGGTATGGTCTGGGGATGAAATGGATTTTGTTTGGTATGTATTATTCATGTATGAGCCTATGGAGTCTGAGAATTAACCCATCTCCCCGATGGATTCATAGACCTAGCTCCAAGGTGGAAACTGTGTTGAGAGGATGATGAACATATNGTCCATCCCATATTTTATAATTATTTTTCTTTTGATTTTCTAACTTTTTTATGACTTTGTTCACCTCATACCATTGCATACATTATGGTGACTTAGTTAAGTGTGGGATAAAGAGAGGGATTTAAACCTTGGAATAATTGAAGTATTGGTGTCCTCANCACAACATCTACAAAGATGAGGGAACCATTACAAGGTTCCATGAACAAGAAAGAAATTTAAATTGTAAAGGAATTGAATTCGAGGTTAATATTAGAATTTAATGAGAGATTATTAGAAGAATACAATCACATAACATCAAATGCACTTTGTCAGTCACAATCAACTTCCCTTTTATTCATCTCCATGAAAATTTTCATGAANATAGTTATGGTCCTTATTTTTGGTTTATTGGCCATGTTAACATGATATCATACTTTTGATTCAAGTGTGATTTTACATGTGTGATTTCATCCAAGTTTTGTCACCCTCCAATTTCGTCCCTCACAACCCCCGAACGCATTTGCAGGTCCTCGCAATTTCGTCCAACCCTCCAATTTGCAGGCCCCGAACACGTTGGCTTCATGATTTCTGGGAGCTGGAGAGAGTTTATCCCTTTGGCTAGGAGCTCAAGAAATCCCAGGTGAACACATTTGCAGGTCCTCACAATTTCGTCCAACCCTCCAATTTGCAGGCCCCGAACGCGTTGGCTTCACGGTTTCTGGGAGCTGGAGAGAGTTGCTCCCCTTGGCTAGGAGCTCAAGAAATACCAGGTGAATGCATTTGCAGGATTCCTATCACCCTCCAATTTCATCCACGAGCATTGAACATGTCTGGCCAGGTATGTCTTTTGGACTGATAGCTACCATCCGATTTTCAGTATATGTTAAAGTGAATTCGGTTGATGAAGTGTTCTAATCACATATCTAGATCGAGACCGATCTTTTAATGCTTCCACCTTTGAGTTTGAGACATTTTTGGGTTCTATCCTCATCATGGCTTCGGATTCACACTGTCTATTGCTCGATTGGGGTTTTTGTGAATTCAAGAAAATTAGCAGGCTTATGAAATCATTTGGTTATGCTGTTTCACATGGTGCTGAAACAAGCTAGCTTTTCTTTGACAAGTAAATTTGGGAGAGGAAAATGATTCATCCTTTTGTGCAACATTTTTTTATCACAGGATTCCATTTCACATTTCATGGTATAGACAGTAACATTTCTGTGAGTCCATAAACCTTATTATGCTCTTGTACAGTAAATCTCCAAAGGCAGGAAATGCTACAGAGGAACTGCCACGACTGAGTTTATTGTGCACTGTCTATGAAATATAACAAGATTGCAGTGTTCTTAATTCCCTAGCCTCTTGGACTCCAAAACCCAAATCTAATAGCCTTTCCTTTTGTCTGCCCTATTAAATTTCAAAAACTGAAAAACCCTCTTCATAAGACCCTAATCAACTAAAAGTTAGACATTGACCTTCAAAAAGGATTCATATACCTTCATTGGTCACTCCTTTTAACATGTCTTCTCCTATTCTACATCCCCATACTCAAACATTGACCTAATTCTATCATCTACCCCTCAACGTCATGCAATCCTATTATACTATTGTTGTTTTAAGGCCATTGTAGCTTTGAAATAGGTTTGATATACCCTTTTTATGACCTCATCTCATCTCTATATTCCCTTTCCATCTCCCTTCAACCCAAGAATCACCTCAACGTTGACTCAATTCACCCTTTCAAACCTTGACATCTATAAGAATTGCAAATTTGCAGCCAGTTTCCACTGTATATAGAACATATGGAGTGTTTCTCATTGCCAATAATACATTTTCTACCCCTATGATGGTCAAGCCCATCAAGAAGGTGATGTGTTCAAATCCATTCATTTCTTAACATACTGGTAAACTAATTGTTTAGTCATGCAGAAGCGCTAAGAAAACACAAATTTTTAGTAATGCAAAAGAAATTCGGATAAATATTGTTGAAGCTTGGCCCAATAGATAATATCAATTGAGCAGGCTATTTTTAGAGGGAACTGATGTAGAGAACCCTGCATGCAACTAATTATACACATCCCCAAAACAAAAACACAAGCTCATGCTAATGTTTAAGATAATTCTTCTCCCATGGATGCTAGATGCCTATCCTCTCACCTTTCTTAATCCTAGAGGTGGCCTTCTCTAATTTGAAAAAATGACTACTTATTTCTTGCTATTATTCCTTTGTATTTGCTCTTGTGCATTGAGAACCCTGCTACGGTGCACAGGAAAATGTTTTACGGTAATGTACCCCTTAACATCACATATCTAGCAAAAGATTATATAGGTCAATAGGACGGCACTAACATGTTGCTTTGATTGCAAATATAATTACAAAATGGGGAGGGAAGGTGCAAAATCTACTAAAGAGGATGTCAATCTCACATGTAGGAGAGAATCCATGAATTTTACTAAAATTGTTTTTATGTGAAATGTTTAACAGAAATATTATTTTCCATAAGAGAACTGAAGAATTCACAGGATTGCCTGTTTTTATATCAAGTGGTGTAGCAATAATACAAAATAAAACAATAATTATAAAACAGAAATATTTTCCTGAGGTTACATGACAACATGGTTTCATATTTCAGTCAGCCCATTCTATCATAACATTACACAATAACTTAAAGATGTCTCACACTCTCAAGTAAAAGGCTACTCAAGAGTGATGATTAAGTTAATTGCATTTCTGTCCACAATAAGTGAGCAGAAAGCCAAGTAGAGAGGGCTCAAAAACACTGCTATGTAATACAACTCCCCCAATGCCATTGAATCTTTAAAATGTCAACTTCATCTTTGTAAGGATCCAAATTGGGGCACCTAACAAACCCCTGTTCATAGTTCTGTCGTATAGATTCTAGTCTAATCTATCGAACTTAGAGATATATGAAATGTATCGCCCAAAACTTTGTTTACTAACTCGACCCTTGTAAATAAAACTAAGGCCTATATGGAGGCATCCATGATGTGAGCATCACTTAAGACAATTAAATGCCTAAGCATTCGAAAAGCAGACCAGGTTAAGCTCTCCGATCGCTTCATACCTGGGATTATCCAAAGCTTGAGTTGCTCATTTTTCTCCAAATGATTGGTAGCATCTTAGAAATTGAAATATATGAAGGTTATCAGTTCCTTCACTGAAGAAACATATAATTTGAATGCAACAAAGTAATTTCAGGTCCAATTATGAAACATTCCAATCTCTTTTGAATAGTACACAACATTTAATCTGAAGGAAGAGGAACATCTTGAATCTTAAAAGAGATTCTCTCTTTAAGATTCTCTCATCCTGCATGGGCAAACATTGAGTTTGGATTTCTTTGTCAAACCTATCAGATATTAAATGCAATTCCCCTGGGACTGTTCTTGTATTCACTGAATGGAGAAATTGAATTGGGGTAGAATGTATAATTTATTCAATGACATCACTCTATAAAAATTAAACCAAGGCCAGAAGGCTACAAAGGTTAAAATTAATGATATGGTCAAATAGAATATTCTTAAAGAAAGCCAACCATTACTAAAACTACTTAAACATGGAAAGTCAATATAGAGAGATAAAATGTCTTTGGACATTGTGGCATTCCCCATAGTCAAAGGAGATCTCATTGATGATCAATTTTTTGGACATGGCTAAGAAGCCACACATCTCTCATGCATTTGAGTTTATTAGTTATGTGAGTATTAATGACCCTTTAGTCGTTTATGGGTGGACTAAGGAACATGACAATTGTGAGTCAAATATAATGCAATCGAATTCAAGGCATGCATCTCATCAATCTAAATGGTGATCAAATAGTGCTTAAAGGATGAACACACACTTTATCCATGCACTTATCATGTCTCATAACCTCCTCTATATCTAATACCAAGTCACCCACTAGTCCTTTTGAGTGTGGTTGACTCTAACTCATTGTTGACTATTCACATGGAATCATGGTTGAGACATAGTACTCAACTACCCTTTCACATCTCTTCTCCCTATTGGAGCTCTACAAGTAGAATTCATTGGCTCATGTATATGGTGTATTAACATTTGACACTAGTCAAAAGAGCCTTGTATTTGCTATGCCATTTCGACTATGTTTATGATCCCTTTAGGATTGGACGAACCCTCTACATGATTAACATCCTCAAACATTCAATTTAGAATGTGAAATGATTTACAAAGGATTGATGCTTATAAACAAATGTCAACATTTTATTTTACAACAAGATTGATAGGGCCTTGGACATGATGTCTTGTACCCAACATGAGGGGATTGCCAAAGTCCATGCTAAAGCTCCCACACAAAATGAACAACATAAATTATCATCCTTTCTCCAACTTCCCTCTTTCCTCAAAAACTCACAAGGGCTTTACTTGTTGACCAATATCCTACCACGTGAGCTCGTAAGTTGACACTTGTGGTCTAATTACCAACAAGAGAGTTGACACTTGTGGTCTAACCAACATTTAAATAAATATACATACTAGTTTGCATACCATTTGAGAAATGGAAAATTCAAACTTGCTTGACTGAAAATCATTATTTGTCTCGGGCGTGTTATTAAGAGTTGACACTTGTGGTCTAGGTTAGACCTCTTTATCTTTGGCGTTAGTGAATTTTGGGAGCTTTGTTGCATTTTTATTGCCTAGAAGCCTAGAAACCCTAAGACTTGCTATGAAGTTTCTCATGTTGGAATGTTTCTCAAACTAGGGACTCTCAATAATTATCAACCCTCGTCATGGCTATAAAAATGCATTTGGACATGGAAATCAAAGCTCCTAAATTAGATATTCTAGATGACTTGTAGGATGTATCACATTCCATATTCACAATTAGAACATTGAATTGGCTCATCTCATTGATCTTGTAGATGTAACATTTCAAACAATATATGCCACTATTGGTAAATGTGAATGCTTAAACCATGACAAATTGGATATCTATGTTTTGATTTATTCACATGTAGTCACATTAATGGAGAAGTGGATGTTGAAAACTGTATCACTAACATCATTAAGATTAATGATGTAGGTACCACCAAATAGGTATTTGTCAGATCTATCTTCCTCGAGTGATGATCAAGATATACTCGAAGAGATTGAAAGCGAGACGCGTTCTACTAGATCTATTGGATCTAGATCAACTAGATCTGAAAAGGTCAGGAAAACATTTCGTAGATGCATGCAATTTTTTATTGCCAACGGAGGGTCGTGTAATTATGATGATGAGAGCATATGTGACATTGAGTTTCCCTTAAGGTATCTCTATCTAGTGCAACGATGGGTACCTAAGGAGCTACCTCAGGTGGACACAGATTTCTTCATCAGTGGGAGGATGTATCCCATCGCTCCTTCGTCCTTACATGGCTTGGGGCTATTTTCCATGGATGGCATAAATGTCAGTTATGGCACTGTAAATGAATTAATGGAGTATGTCGGCCCATTATACAGATACAATCACTGGTTGTTGTTGTCCCAATATACTCGAAGTATGCGGAGATACGGAGTTGTCGCAAATTATATACAAATTGTAGAAAACAATCTCCACAAAGGGGCGACAATGTATATTGATGGGAGGCCAAAGGCTTTTGGAAATGTTGTGGGCTTTATAAACAGTACACGACCAGTGACAACAACTAAGAAACCAAATTGCATTTTCGAGGGACGCGAAGGAAATCATATATTTGTATGTGCAATAAAAAAAATAGCTCCAGGTGAAGAGTTGTTGATCGATTACAACTTAAATCGAATAGATGTGCCTATGGGGGTAAATATCCTACCTACCATTCAACTAAACCTCTGATAAATTGCTGTTATAATTTAGTTTGGTCAATCTCATTTATGTAAGGAGGAAACTGCATTTATGCTTTTAAAGCTCGACGTTTCGATCTCATTCTGAGATCATCATCAGGAGTGCTTCCACAAAAGGCAAAGAGAGACCAGAGAGCTGTTATAAATATTGTTATGTGAAGGTTAATTTTAGGTCAAGTTAGAGGTCGGTTTTTGGTTAAATTATAGAATTTTTTTTTTTTTTTTTTAAGGAAAGAGGTCGAGGTTTTACCTTTTTATTAATTTTAAATGAAAGAAAGAAGCTAAACTTTTTTAAAATATTACAGCCTTGATTTTTAATTTTTAAGAAAATACGGCCAAATATTCTTTTTAAAAACTTAGAAATTAGAATTAAGGGTTTCATTTGAATAACTTTTAAAACGATGGTGACCCCAATTGATTTTAAAATTAAATTCAATTTTTAAAAGTTAAAATCAATTTATTTCTTAAAAAATTTTAAATTTTTAAAAAAATAATTTAATCTTAATTTTCAAAGGAATTAATTAAATTTTTATTATAAGAGGAGCAAGGAGGGTTTTTTAATTTTATTATAAGAGGAGCAAGGAAGGTTTTTTATTAATTTTATTAATTTTAACTTTCAAAGGAGGAATTAATTAATTTTTTTTTTTTAATGTAAGGGGAGCAAGTAGGGTTTTTTAATTTTATTACGGAAAGGGGAGACTTTGGACTAAGGTGGACAAGAGTCACAGACCAAGTGGGGGAGTGAGTTTAAATGGTCTGCTGGGGTTTCTTGAAGGGAGAAAAATTTGAGTGAATGAAGAAGGGGTAGCCAAGAGTCACTAAGCTTCTTTCCATCATCTCTGTTTAAGCAATTGTTAGTCATGTTGATTTCTATCTTTTCCCTTATTTTGCGCTTAATTAGGTTGTCTTCTTTAGCAATGACCTTACCGTTTTCAAGACAAATGTGGTGTTGGGTGAGGTGTGCATGTTCTGCAAGAGCAGATCTCTTGTGTCTATCATGTCTAAGATCGGCCATATGTTCTTTCATTCTTGTCTCTATGGATCTTCCTGTTTCTCCTATATATGCTTTGTTACAGGAACAAGGGATTGAGTAGACGCCTTTAAAGTACTTGGGATCTACGGGGTCTTTAAGAGAATCTACCATTTTCTTTATAGAGTTGGGAGGGGTAAATAAAACCTTGAAACCTCTTCTCCTTAGGGTTTTGGACAGCCTATCGGTGGTTCCTTTTATATATGGGAGGAAGACCCTTTTTTTTCTTCATCCTCCTTGTTTTGGTCAATTTCTTTATTTGTAAGAGTTTTATTACTCTTATTCAACCTGGTTTTCGAAATTGTCTTCTTTATCTGTGAGTCGTCATATCCGTTCAATCGAAACACTTGGTGTAGGTGTTCTAATTCTTGGTTAATGTGGTCAGTGTCTGCAATCCTATGAGCTCTTGTAGCTAAGGTGGTGATGATGCCCCACTTCTGGGGGGGAAGTGATGTGAGTCGGCATGGAGGTATCTTTCAGTGTGTGTCTTCTTTCGGAAAACCTGGTGGGCTATGGAGCCATCTTCTTTTTTCGAGACTAGAACATCTAGAAAGGGCAAGCTATTATTTGTTTCCATTTCCATGGTGAACCTTATACTATTATTTTGTGTGTTCAGATGTTCTAGAAACTTTGTTAGGTTTTCCTCTCCATGGGGCCAAACCACATCTGTGTCATCGACATAACGTTTCCATCTCTTAGGTTTCAGGGGGAAGGATTCTATGGCTCGTCTTTCGAAATTTTCCATGTAAAGATTAGCCACAATGGGTGAGAGAGGTGATCCCATTGCAACTCCTTCTACTTGTTCATAGAACTCTTTTTGGAAAGTGAAATAAGTGGATCGTAGACAAACCTCAACCAGTTTTGCCGTCATACTGTTCGTCAAGTCTTTTATGGTATCTATGGCTTCATTTATGGGTATTTTAGTGTATAGGGAGACTACGTCAAAGCTAACAAGTTTGTCTTCAGGGTTTAGCTTTTCTTTGGAGATTTCTTCCACCCATGTTGTCGAGTCTTTTACAAAAGAGTCAGTTTTACCAACAAGGGGTTTGAGTAGGTTTGCCAAAATTTTTGCTAATTTGTAAGTTGGTGAACCGATGGTGTTAACAATAGGTCTCAATGGGGCTCCATGCTTATGAATTTTTGGGAGCCCATAGATGCGGGGTACTACGCAGTCTTTGGGATAGAGTTTCGATTTTATCTCATCTTCAAGATCTGACTCCTTGATGGCTTTGGTCACGGTTCTGCAGATGGTGCTACCCGGGTCCTTTTTCAATTTCTTGTAGCTCCCACATGCTAAGTGCTCATTCATTTTCTTTTCATAGTCTACGGAGTCTAGTATGACAGTCGCATTGCCTTTATCAGCTTTAACTATCTTAATTTCTTTATTCTCTCTCAGGTTTTTTAGCGCGTTCCTTTCAGCTATCGATATGTTGGGCTTTGGTGGCTTGGCCTGGCGAATAATGACTGCACATTCTTGCCGTAACTCTTCAGCAGCGTTTTCCAGGAGGCTATTAGTAGCACATTCAATGTTGCAGATGAGGTTCTTCACTGGGATTTTGTTTGGCGCGATCGCAAAATTGAGACCACGTTCTAATACTTTCAGCGCATCATTATCGATAGGTATTTTTGATAAATTGACCACGTTAGACCTCTGCTGGATTATCGATTCTTTGCAGGTTTTAATGTCTTCGTTCCGGCTGCCTAGGGAGCGTAACTTCCTCTCATGTTTTCTTAACACGTTTTTTGTTTTCCTGGCGATTTTCAAACTGATGGTTGCGTCTATCTTCTCCCACAGTAATGGCGTAATGGTGTTGGAGAGCTTTATGTGCAGGTCGAAAGCTTCTTCAGAGAGCTTATGCAGTTCTATGCGTGTTCTTTTAATTTCACTTCTGACCAGCGTGAGGCTCATTGATCTGAATAGTGAATTGTTCCGGGGGTTTCGAAGACTGTGTTTTATTACGGAAAAATGGGGAATTAACTGGTTGTTTCTGCATTCTTTCAGGAAATTCAAATCAGCAGCTCGTTTGGCAATCTTGATGCGTTTTGTCTCTAGTAGCCTAACTTCCTTCAGGCAGTCCCTTCCATGGAGGGTAATAACCTGTGAAAATATCATCATATGCAGTGAGTGTTAATGTAAGGAGGAAACTGCATTTATGCTTTTAAAGCTCGACGTTTCAATCATAATCAGGTAATTATTAAATATGGTAACTAAATTCAACTAGAAAAAGTAAATTTTTTGATGACTGCATTCGATTATATTTCTTTGTGCTTATTATGAATGTTTCCATATAGTAACATGCATATTATACATTTTCTTTATGGTAAAATTTTTGCAATATCTCATTTTTGTTTATGGTACAATTATTTGGAAAACTTACTAATTGATTTATCGTGTCAGGGTGACGGCAGCGGAAGGTCAAATGCTGCTAGCACAATACATGGTGACCGTGGAAGGTCACAAGCCAAACTGTCTTGTGAGGTAATTCTTAAATATAGTAACTTAATTCGACCAGAATAAGTAAATGTTTTGATGACTACAATTGATATAGTAACATGCATATTATACTTTTTGTTTATGGTGAAATTTTTGCAAAACCTCATTTTTGTTTATGGTACAATTATTTGCACAACTTGTACTAATTGATTTATTGTGTCAGGGTGACGGCAGTGCTCACGGCGCACCCGCAACTACCAGGATACATGGTGACCGTGGAAGGTCACACGCCGTACTACCTCCACAGGTAATTGTTAAATATTTCAGTTTTTTCCGTCCATAATTATGTACATAGATTTTATTGATTGATTTATTGTTCCGGGGTCACAGCCGTGGAAGGTCACCCGTGGTGTCGGCGCAGCATGTACGGGGTGATAGTGGGAATTCACCCGCGGAGCCCCAGCAGGTACGGGGTGACCGTGGAAGGTCACCCGTGATGTCTCAGCAGGTATAGGGTGACCGTGGGAAGTCACCTGCAGTGTCTCACCAGGTACGGGGTGACCGTGGGAAGTCACCCGTGGAGCTTCAGCAGGCACGGGGTGACCATGGGAAGTCACTAGCCACTACGCCGCATCCAGTAAGTTTTATTGATACTACAACAATTATTTCACAGGTGAACAATTTTTGAATGATGTTACAATTAATTTCCTTGATTTGATTGTTTCATGTTTTTAGTTCGGTGCACTGGATGTAGATGACAATGTAAGTGAGGAAGAAATTTTCACCTCCCTAGACCCAATGAAAAGGGTCTATTTGGCCCTCAAAAGGGAAAACAAGGATTTACTGGCCTTTGCTTGCAAATGGCCCAAGACAGATGATGACAAGGCAATGATGGTGGAGCTACAACAAAAAATAAAGGGTTATGCGGTAAGTGTCATCGATTACAATTTTTATAAGCTTTAACATGTTTTCATATTTGATGATATGTTTTCTATTATTGCAAATGTTCTTATCAACTCGATGTTTTCCGTATGTAGGAATATTTGGAACCCCAGGCTAGAGAACCTGCAAAGACAAGTATTGGTAGCAGTGACCATCCATTGCATAAAAAAGCTCGTCAAAGCAAGGTACCAATGAGGCTTTTTGAGGATTTCCTTGAATCCAATGATGAGGGCAATGATGATGAGATGGAGCATGATCATGACATGGAGCATGATGATGAGATGGAGCCACCTGGGACTCCACATGACACTGGAGATGAACCTACTGTAGATGGCCAGGAAACTTTTCCTAGAGCAGCACGAGTCAAAAGCACCGGATCACTAGATGTGACGTTTCTAGTCGATGAAGCATGTGTTCCTATCAAAATACAAAAGATGGCAGGTATTTTTAATTGTTTTCATCAATGTTTTTCATTAAATTGAAATGGACATATTCTGAAAATATTGTAAATTAAGATGTAAATGTTTATGTAGGAAATAATGTCTTCTACAGACACTTAAATGACAAAGCATTGGAGCTGTTTGGGCCCACCATTCACACAGGGTGGAAAAAAAAACCAGCAATTTAAAAGATGAATTGATTAGACACATGATTTACTTGTTTGGTGACACTTTCAACAAGAAAGTGGTTTTAAAGTTAGCTGGAGATGGTTTGAAATATACCAGGGCCCAATATCGGGGAAAACTGGCAGATAACCCTAAGCATGAGTGCCCTCCCATGGTACTGGAGCAAGAGTGGAAGGCACTTATGGCTGATGCCAAATTTATTTTGTTAAGAAATCAAGGAAAACAACCACAGACTGATAAAGCAAGGTACATGATGTATAATTATACTATTGCGATATGCTCAATTTTATTTTATGTTTTGTGTCAAGCAATAAATCATACATTTAATATATGTCATAAATTTCATAAACAGGTTGCCTGACACCTCCAAGGCAACCAAGGCAAGAATGGATAAGGTTTGCCAGCATAAACTGGGCCAGGGTGGCTACAGAAAACTAAGGCATCGAATCGTAAGAATTTGCAATATTCCTTTTTATAAATTTTCAAAATCTTACCAAGTGTTGGGGTTTGAGATTTGTGCCTACTAATTAAATTCATAGTTTTCTTAGAATAGTTTTCATTGTTTTTAAGCATATTGAATAGTATTGAACTTTGAGTTCTTGAGTCCTTTTAGACTAGCACATAATATGCTGCGTCCTCTCTAATAATAAACTTCTCTTTGCAATATTGCAGGGAAGTATGTTCGCAGATGCCGCCGCTGAGGAAGAACTCAAGATTGGTTTCAAGTATGGTTTTGAAAGTGTGGTTGAGCATAGAAAAAGCTTGGGGCAGACTCCAATCAGCCCAATTGTGGGAATGCAGGTAAATAGAATGAATAAGGACATTTGAAATATTCTTGCTTCATATTTTCCCACAGTAGACCAATAACTATATTTTTATGTTTTTTTGGCAACAACAGTGCAACCGCAGCAGTGAATCTAGCGGTACTGGGAGGGTGCCAGTTCATATTGGGGAGGACCCGTTGGATGATAATGTGGAGCAGGCTAGGGATTCAGGTAGTGAGTTTTAGAAATATATATATGTATTTTGATTATAGATATTTATTTTTTTACGTATACTTACATATTTCATTCTTTAAATGGAAGAGCATGTAGCTCAGGAGGATGAACTAGAAGAG
>LPNX010527049.1:14858-45418 GCA_001517045.1 Pseudotsuga menziesii | reverse complement strand
GGGCCATATGAGCTTCCACCTTCATGTGGTTGGCCCTGTTCAGTAAAGAATAACCTATTCTTGAAACAAAGAGAAGCTCATTCAGATATATGGCCACTTTTGTATTCCTAGGATTTTTTACATTTATAAATGGCATGACATGGAACTTTGCCTAGTCTTCTCGTCGCAGGTATAGCATCCCCGTCGCTATTCCTGGGGTTTGTATTTTTTAAAAAAAAAAAACTTATACAAAGTGTGGATACAGCGATGGAAAGGCGTGGATACAGAGACAACAACGCGTGGCTATAGCGACGTCTTGTTCCTGGGTTTGCATTTTTTTTTAAAACCTTATACAGAGCGTGGATATAGCGACGGCAAGGCATGGATACAGAGACGTCCAGGCGTGGATACAGAGATGACCCGGTGTGGATATAGCGACGACTTAGACATCTAATGAAATATAGAACATTGCCGCTCTTGCAACGCAAATTAGGGGTCGTCTCTATTACGACGGAATTGTTTCCACGGAAAAAAAAACACTTAGATGTGGCAATATCCATGATTTTCCGTGGATATTTCCACTTTTTGCCGTGGCAAAATTGATCACTTGTACTAGTGTCAGAACCTTGACATGGATTTGGAAGGCTAGTTGTAAATCACATTCTATACAAGGACCAGATCTAGATGAAGACTCAAAAGACATCCATTGGCCAAGCTTATAAGATTGCAATGCCTTTTTCTAGTTAAGAGTTTTAACGAAGATTTATGAGGCACTTGCAGGAGACATGGGGTACCTTGAATGAGCAAAAAGCATTTTTGAACTACTACTTGACCCAGGAAATACTTTTGGACTGTTTCTTAGCCCTAACCCAGAAAACACTCTTGGACTGGTGCTTGACCCATGAAAGACTTTTGGACTGCTGCTTGATCCATAAAACATTTTTGGACTGCTACTTGACCCACACCTAAGTCACAGATTTAATTTCTCCAGAGCTGCGATACGAAGCTCAAAAGAATAATCACGAACACATAGTATACGCGGGCCTGCTCCAGTTGACCACTTAATTGATAGTTGTTTTCCAAGTTGATAGGACCTATGTTACTAGAAACGTGACGGCAGGTCACGTTTATCACAAAAAATGGTGTAGAAACAGAAACGAGATGGAAAACGATGATTTCTATGGCCATTTTCGTTTCTACAACCAAAATTCCGTTTCTTAAAAGACGTTTCATTTTCCCCAGGGTTTATCAAGAAATGAATTTTCATTTTTTTGTGAATTGGTTAATTTTGGGGTTTAATTTTTATATTTTTGATAGGTAATGAGGAAAGCAAGTGTGGATAGAGTTGACATCATGTGCTTTTGCAAGAGTATTTCATCTAAAGTTACAAAGATCTTCGTTAAAGTTTCTGGCTTTATGGAATCAATCCAGCAATTCCACCGATTTCACCTACACACCAACTGTTGGTTGATAGTAGCACATTCATAGGTTGACCAAGTTCATACAAAAGGTCTAAGTATCATCGCTAGTGAATGCTCTAAGTTTGGGGCACCATATCATAAGTAAATTGGGTAAATGTCTTTTACTACCTAGAGATAGTAAATTGCAATGATAAAACCATATGGACAAATGAGTAAATTGCAATGATAGACACCTTATGGACAAATGCCCAAGCTATCGTATGTTCTATTATAAATTTCTCCAAAACCTTTTTGAAACTGCTATTCAAGTTAATATATTACATTTTATTCATTCGTATGTTCTATTATAAATTTTTCCAAAACCTTTTTGAAACTGCTATTCCAGTTAATATACTATAATTCTATTGATTCATATCCCAGAAATGGGGTTATTATAGGTTGCAGTATATGTCCCATTTCCATTATTTTCATTTGAATATTTCAGTATTAATATCAATAGGTTTACAGAGCCGAAAACATCTAAAACAAGATCTTATCATATATATTTGTGTATTTTTCTCATTACTTATGATAGTTGTGTTTTGGCCGGCTTACACTTAGGGTAAACAAATCAGCTGGTTGGAGCTTGGAGTTTGAAATGCTGAACCAAGTCCAGTGAGTACTAAAATCTGCAAATTGTCATAATATTTAATTTATATATTTTAATTAATTCATTTTTTTGTTTTTCTCTCTCCTCGTTTCTTATACTTGCGAAACCTGGAAACTTCATTTCTATCTTGCTTCGTTTCCCATTTCTCATTTATAGTAACATAGGATAGGACTACATAGATTTTTTTGAGTTAAGCCTTTGAAGCAGTGACTGCTAAGGAACTTCTGTCCTATCATTTTCAATGTCTTTGTCTAACTAACTCCTCTTGTAGAAAACATGCTCATCATGATACTGTCGATCTGCAGTTTTATCTACCTCTTGCACACCATTATCTATGCTTCCCACCATCGATCCTTCTCTAACAAGCACATGTATATCACAGTTATTATCATACACTTTCTCATGAGAGGTAAACCTACCACAAAATTGTCCTCCCATTCCATTTATTTCCACATTAAAGATGTGTTATCTTCTACTACTTCAAGTATATCATTATTCCCTGTGCATTGCTTATTTAAATCAATTTTTCACCCAAATGTTGCCCATCTTTCTATGCTTTCAAGTTTGATTCAATTCCAGGGATGGTATTCTTTCCAAGTTGAATAGATTTATTATCTTTGTTAGCTGAAGTCTTCTGAAAAGAGAAGAAAGAAAAAACCTGCTCAGCTACAGCATTTTCGTGTAGATAAAAAATATTAAAACACCAAAATAACACATGCAAAATACAATGCTAGGTAAAGTTTTAACCACATTAAATCAAAATGGTATTGAAACAAATCTAAGGCATGAAGGAAAATGAAATCATCAGTTGTCATCCGTTGCAAGTCGACACTTTCAGACAGTTCTTTGTATTGATATCCTCTTGGCTAAGTACCGGTAAGTTATGGACTTTATGTCTTTGCTAAAAGGCTTGCAACTAACAAACATACAAAAACTATTCTCTAACTTTGAAGTTTTTGTATCTAGGTTATTGGTTCATAGAGATTCATTTCCAAGGAGGAACCAGCTACCAAGTTTTTTGTATGACTTCATATTTTTCCCCGGCTTATTGGTTTTAAAAAATTTTGTTTTAAAAATCTAGTTTTGGAATTACCCTTCACAGATACTATACAGATGGTCTTGAAATCCACTCGAAATTATGATTACTCTTCATTACTAAGCTTACTGCAAACTGGGGCATCCTTTTCAATCTTATTATTTATAGCAAATGAGGTTTGAACACCACCAATAAAATATTGGATCTAATAGAGTGGGAAAATAGGAAATAGAATGTGTATATAGAGTAGAAGGGATATTTTTCTGATATAGACCAACCTGGACATCGGTGAGGTTGACTCTATTTTCCTCTAAAAGGTAGATAAATTCTTTGAAGTTTTCTTCAGTTGGAAGATAATGTCAACTGTAAGGCCATATAGACTACAGAAACAAAAAGATTGCAAGTAGAATGTCAGATACTACAGACACATATACAAGAACAATTGTAAAAATGTGCCATCATAACAAGCAATGAGAATAAAAAAGGAAAATGTATAGTATAGGCACATGAAATGATATGGCGATTTGAATTTTTTGAATTAATAATTCATATGGATCCTACAAACTTAGCCAACTTGTAGTTCAGGACTCTATGTTCACCAGGGTTTGAACCGAGGTCATTAAACTTGTGTCATTAGCAAGGAGAAGCTCCATCTCAACCACTAGACCATATTATAAAAAAAATGATATGGCCATTCTGTATTCATAAGATACTACTAATTCATAATCAGCATAATCAATCAAATCCACATTTTCATAGATTTCAAAACTTTTTTGAAAACCTTGCAGCCCTTACTTCAGCTTGTGTAGACTGTACACCAAGTCTACTTGTGTTTCTTTAGCTAACAACAACAATCACTAGAGCTTGTAGACTAAGGCTTATGCTGTTGGTTTTGGTTTAATTTTCACAGATTCTCTTTTTCCAAGGAACGACTCATGGGAAAACTCACAAGCACTTTCCCACATTCGTAGATTGTACCTGCTGCAATCTCATTGACACTCATTACCACCCTAGATCTGGCAAGGGCATCAAGTGAAGCACACAACAAAGGCAACATGTTTTTACAAATTATTACTAGAGTGCATTTCAAAATCACTGTAAACCAGTGTATCCCAAGAGAATGAGGCTTTATTCACATTTGTAAGAGAACATTTTATCTTTATATTAATTTATTAGTAGTGTTCAGGTCCTATTCATATTATTATTAATTACCTATACTTACAAAAAGGATGCCTCTCTTTCATGAAGAAGAATATCAAAAAACATTACACAAACACCTTTTCACATTAATGAATATGTTACCTTGAGAACACCTTCATCGACAACCTATGTTCCAGCCGCAGATGTAGCTCCTCCAGCTAAGAATCTCGAATGTTGGAATGTGCCCTTTTTTTATGCGGAAGAATTGAAGTACTAAAGAATTAAGGATAGATTTTCTTTGCCTCTAAATCTCATAAAAATATGGTAGATCCCAGCATTTGTGATCATGATAAGTGAAAATATTAAAAATCAAGTCAGACATACTAATGACTCTCTTTATATTTATTGGTTCTAAAATGCCTGCCAATATAAAGCATTTTTTTATGTGCTCAATACAAATATCCACTTGCATCCTTTGGATCCTTTTGATGTGTCAACTAGATGACCATTGTGCTTGTATAAAAGTTTTCCATCTTCAAGTATAAATTCATAATGTTCCCTTTCTTTTTGCAAGGCAATTAGATGAGCTTAAGGTTACAAAAGAAAGAGAATACAATATATAACAATCATGTCTCTATTCACAAGATAAGAAGAAAATATATCAGACAAGGATGCCTTTCTTTAGTTTACAGATAGTTATGCTCGATTCATCATAGCATATATGAGGTGTATCTTTACTAAGATGTAGATGAAAAAATTAGGACAGATGGAATATTCCACTAATGATATAAGCTATCAAAAATTGAGCATTGGATTACTATGAATTATTCTGCATTTCATCCTTTTATTGAAATCTAGATAGAAGGCACATCAACTCACTTTCTAGAGAAAAACAAAAAAACTATGGGCTAGAATTGGAATAACCATGTTCCTTACCTTTGGGTAATAGTGGAAAATATTTACATGGATGCTAGATTGACCTGAACCTTGACATCTAGGATAGGAAAATATATAGCTCACTAAACCACAAGATCCTAAATACGAGTGAAAATAACCTTTTGAAGAAAAAATACTTTATTGACTAGGATAGATTCATCACTTGGTTTGGAATTATAAAAAAATAGATCATTTGATTTAGACTGATAGAAACAATACACAATACAAGTAATGTCCTAAGAGGGATACATGCATTATTTTCCTCATTGAGCAGCATAAATTATGAATCTTAATAATCCAAATTTTGAGCTAAAAGCATTATCTGCGAACCATTCTGTAAAAAATAAACTTTAGCATTTGACTGCACATGACAAAACTTGAGGCAGAAACTTACCAATAGAAAAAGGTTGTAGTGTATCACTTTACAAACCATGAATCATAATAGAAATGGAGATTATTTCCGTAATGATGTCACGGGTCAATCTGCTTCAAATATAAGAATAGTCCTAGAGATTATATAACCACTGGGAAGAATTGTCACATGTATAGTAATATCCCTACATAACCTAATTGATGAAAAAAATATAAATTATATAGTTGCATATTGCCTTTTATTTTATTCTCCTTAGCTTTGGAAATACAACATAATTGTGGGGGCAACAGTAGCATATAGTGTATCATGTGTATCCCGACTATTTTTTTCTTATCAATAACCAAAGCTAGACTACTGTATAACATGTAGACTTTTAATAAGCATGGGAATCTTATAGCCTCAAGCCAGTGCTGGAAAGCTAGTTTTCGAGCTGTCATCCTTGGATAAACCTTTTCCAACCTGTTAAGGATTATTTCCCAATACAAATAGTGACTAATATTATATTCTTTTTTTCTCTATTTACTGCAGTAATGATTGCCAACAAAGTGTTGTAAAAGTTAAATGAATGAACAGATGATGGCTTGACTTTTGAATTCCTTCCAATGTTAAGAACTTAAAATATAATGTATGGTAACATAATCACACTAGATAAAATAAGAGAACCATTACCTTTGCAAGCTTAATTCTTGCTCGAGACCAACAGGAAATTGTAGTTTTTGGTTTATCAAAAAATGAAACATTACTTCGCCTAAGAGTCGCAAAGTCTATGGATTGCCACCTGTAGTTTGGAAGTCAACAGTAAATACATTCAGTTACGTAGAGATAAAGACCTCATCTGCTTCCAATATTAAAAAAACTCATAATATTTGCAAAATGCCACATCACAACTAAATTAGGCTAGATAAAAATACAACAGAAGTCTTAAACCATTAAAATTTGAGAGTGGTTGGAGACAAACTAGAGTTCCTCAACCAGCACAACACAATCTGTAAGATTACATCTTGTACAGTAACTTTTATAAAAAATTGTAGTTTCCAGCTGCTTCCTCTTTGAAACTACTCGATCCCACAGAATAAGCTTCAAAATCCCTTTCATTTGAGCTATCCAATATCATTGAATCTGCTTCCAACTCCCTACCTTTGAAACTAATGGATCCAATGGCACTTGTTGCCAAATCTATTCCTTTGAAACTAATGGATCACAGTGGGGTTATCTATTTGTTGGTACCTTTGAAAATAAGGGTTTGCAATGGAGTTTTTTTTGCATTGATTCCTTTAAAACTAATGGATCCAGATGCATTTCTTTCCAGACTACTGCCTTTGAAACTAATGGATCCGGATGCATTTCTTTCTGAACATCTACCTTTGAAACTAATGGACACTACTGTTGTTGCTTCCGAAACTTTTTCTATGCATCCATCTGATACATGGTTTCCATCTGTTGTTAGTGTTTGGTTATCCCAAGGGAAGGAAAGTGAAATCCCCATCAAAGTACAAAAATTTATTTCTTCTGGGAAAAGATTTGATGAGAAGTTCAAAATGATTATCAAGAGATGATTTATGCTTTTATAAATATGAACTTATTGAAGTCCTCTGTAGCAGCTGATATAAATAAAAAAGAAAAGCGTAAGTGTTTGACTCTTCTGTAACATGATAAAAAAAAATATTTAAAGAACATAGAATATCATGAGAAGAATGTTGTAATCTTTTGCCAACCATTTATAACAGTTAACAGAAATTATTGTTTTACAATCTTTGGACAATAGTTAAATATCTCCTAACATGTAGAAGTTCTTCCCATCTAGTAACAGATGTTCAGAGCTATGGTGAGCTAGAAATAACAAACCTCAAAAAATTTGGTTCATATATTGTTCAGAAATAATAATAAAAAATTGCGCAATGTTGTCATCGATCTTCAAGCCTTATGGAGAGGTATTTCATGTTCTTGTATTTGTATCTGGTGGTTCTAAATGTTTATGCATTTTGAGTACACCTGCTATTTGTTGGAATTGTTTCTTTTTGTCATGTTAAATCTTGTGAAATTACTATGTACATTTTTCAGTTATTTGTTTTCTCTTTTTAGCGAGCAACAAAATTGATTGCTTAACATGCGTTGTTTGTAGGTAACCTTACTCGCAATATTTATAACAACATGAGGAGGGAGGCTGCTGCAGTGTGGATACAGAAGTAGGAACATAGATAGAAAGCTCAGAAAGTCAGCCATTTAGTTAAAGCTTCCACGGGATTTAAGTATGGCTTAGCAGCCAAGTACAAGTGGGATGGCTTAGCCATTATAATATTTTGAAAAGTCATCTATATGGAGATAGTTTATTTTAGAAAACTCGTATTTATTGTAATACTTGAAATTTCATATAATATAATTTGTGCAATTTAAAACTTATATGGTTGTACTTTATATTTTTATAAGTGTTGTAATTAACTAATTAATGTGGCATTGCATAATTCACATGTGTATTAGATGATGATAAATAATGTATGATTCTTTTTTTAATTTAAACATAATATCATATTAAAAAGTTATATTGATTAATAATGGACACCATTAAAACTACTAAAATATAATAACCATACATAAAACAACTAAAAATGACTAAATTACTGATCAATAAATGAGATTAATGACCAAAATTTGCATATAAAATGACCAAAAATTGAGAGATACGTGACCAAACAGTGAGATATAAATGACCAAAATTCACATATCAATGACCAAAAAGCAGTTTTTGTGGCTAATTTACGGTCTTTTATTATACGACCAGATTTGGTCATATTCTACTTTGTCATGTGATCATTAATTTGGTCATAAATGTGGTCATATATTTGGTCATTGATTCAAATATATGACCAAATTAATGACCAACTAACGAGCTATAAATGGTCAAAATAAAAAATGACCAATTTTGGTTGCGTAATAAAAGATCGTAAATTAGCCACCAGCGATGGTCAAACCAAAAGTGGTCATTGATATGTAGATTTTGGTCATTTTTTTGGTCACTAATCTCTCATTTTCCACTAGTGTTACTAGCATTAAATTTATGCTATTTGAAATAATAATATCGATCCGGAAACTAGTTATAAGTCGTCTTACCTGTATAAGACTTGTAAAAGAAGCATTACTTCACTGCATTAGATAAAAAGCTAAGAAAGCCTCGATCTCAACTAAAGTTCCTTCATATTTTCACAAAAAAATAAATAAAACAAACTTATCGCTAGTAATTAAATAGATGTTTCATTTTCTATTGTTTCAAATCATAACCTGGTAAATAATAATGATTTATGAAAACAAACATATAAGTATGCAGAACTAGAATTTAACAAAAGAATTAGTTCTAGTTTAAACCTGTTTAGGTTAACTGTTAACAATTAAATGTTCCTCAGTAGTGACGATTGCAAAAATTTAATGTTATATGAAAAATTTTAAATTTTTACGAATTTTTGGGGTATTACATATAAACTAGAACATCATCCATATCCTTAAAAAAAATTGTAATTGACTATTAAAGGCACTAGAATGTGCCTTACCCAATTCCTTATAAGTCAACAGATTGAACCCAAGCATCGCATTAGGAACATCTTATTTCTTGGTTTATGGGAAAGAATCCATACTCCTCCCTAACATTCTGCCAAACCTCTTTCCAACTATACTTGGAGTCATGAGGACAAACCTGTCTAGTTATTCAAAACATAGTCAATACCTTTCTAGTTAAAATAAGAAAGAGAGGAGTATAAGTAAAGGTTTTGGGTGCATCAACAAATAGTCAAAAGATGGTTTGATAAGAAATCAATAGAAAATAAGGATTCCTAGGTGGGGGATCTTGTCCTAAAATGGGAGAAGACACATGAAGATAAAGGGAAATACATTAAGCTCCAATAGTTATGGCATGCTCTATTCCAAGTGGTTGATAAAATTGGCTTAGGAATGTATAAATTAGAAAACTTTTATGGGGTAGTAGACATGCTTCTTTTCAATGAAAATTTTCTAAAAATAGACTTTAGTTAGCTATTATCTGAGCAATTAGATAGTATATAAATAAGATCGTTTTATTCTATTACTCATTTCACTTTATTAATTATTTTGATTTCATTTTTAAATAGAATTTCATCGAATTTCATTTAAATTAGCATCTTGTCGTGTGACATTTTACTTTTCATGTTGATTACCTAAGATCATTCACACAATTCATTTCCTTTAGTCATTCATCACCAATGAAACTTTTTTCATAATAACTTTTCCTCTTCAAATTCATAGACCATGCTTGATTAAAACTTTGGAACTTTGTCATAAGCCCAATACAAGCAATTATTTGACCACCTTTTTTTGAAATATATGAACCTATATATCAGTAATGGAACACCACTTGCACTAATGAGAAACCATGAATAGCTGAAACTCAAGTATTAATATTCTTTATCACTACACCCAAGAATTCATATGTGCATAGTGGTAATGAGTAATGTTCTCCCAAGGAGTCTTCAAAAGTACTCAAAGTTATGCATATAAGGGAAATCAAATAAAACATGTTTCTATTTCTATTAATTGCAACACAAAGTATTTTTCCATGCAACACATCAACGTCTTAAGAAGCTTTTGTCTAAGAGATATATCACAAGAACTATTATCTTCAACCATAGTGAGAAAGTATAGTTTATTGCAAGTGGTGAAGTCTTTCATCATGCGTACGTCACGTAATTGCGTCGAGAGGCACTCTACAGCCCAGTGTGGGGGAGATCTTGTAACGTGATGTAACGTTACTAACATTTATAACATGTCAGCAAAAAATAATAGTGATACTGAATATTATGGGAGATATCTTGTAACGTGATGTAACATTAGTAACATTTGTAACATGTCAGCAAAATAAAATAGTGATAGTGAATATTATGGGAGAGATCTTGTAACATGATGTAACATTTGTAACATGTCGGCTTTGTAACGTTTGTAATATTGAAGTAACTAATGTAAAAAGTAGTAAATATTTTGTTGTATAACTTGTGACTTAGCAGGGGCCAAGACATCCTAAATCTCAAGGAGGTGAGACTCTATCCCAGGGGTTGCCTACCCTTCTAGCTTTGTCACAACAGACCAATACAACAGGCCAATGAGAAACCCTATCCCAGCCTTTTTTTGAACCTCTAACCTTCAAGAAGATATGACATGTTTTTCTTAACCATTAGGCCCACTGAAGTGCTCTTATATACTCAATAAAATTGCTATATTACAAACTGCACACAAAGGAGACACAACTATAGAATTCACAGTATGCTTAATTTACTTGCAAAAAAAATGAAAAGGCTATAGAAACCCTAAATACAGTTTATTTCTTCATTTCTATAGCTATTTTCAGGTATCTTTTGTACAATGCTTGCAGCAGGATTGTGAATGCAATACATGGATCCGTTGGAATTCTATGGTCGAGTAACTGGGCAGTGTGTCAGGCGAAAGTAGAGAGCATCCTGTGAGGATCATTCCATGCCGCTGCGGTGGATAGTTCCGAGACTCATGTCATGCTAATGGAAACCATGGGCTGCCGCAAGTAGCTCAAATCAGTGAAGTCCAAAGGCAAACTGAAGGGCATGTCACATTCGAAATCCAGAAAAAGAAAACAAGAATGTGAACTCCTTAGCAATAATATGGATTCGATTTGCAAATATGGTGAATGGGGATATGTAATAAATACCTTACAAAATGCTGATGAGAAATACAAAGAGAAATGTTCAACATATTTTTCAGGGTAGGAAGTCGATGAATTCATTGGTGCCAATCAAGAAAGATGGAATACTGCCTTGATCTCTATAATGTCAAAACCAGTCAAACAGAAGTTGAAGCTCCATGTTTCGAGGTAGGGTTAGAGCTCACCCTTGGCTCTGAGGAATATTTTCCATGTAATTTACATACATTGCAGTGACGCCTTCTGGGACAAGTGCGTGGATAATTGCTTGCCATGATAACGTCGTTTTCTCCCGCCTGTGTATATAGACATGGGAGATATACACCCATTGTAGCTATTGTATTGTATTGTGTAGCAGATTCAATAAACTAGTGGTATTAAAATATTAAGTATTCTAAAAATCAACCGATAATACCTTGTAGATATCAAATTTGGGATACTATACGAGTTAGAATTATGTAGCTATATTTTATATTTTTCTTTGGCTAATTTTGTGTTTCCATGCAACGAATTCTGTTGATAAATCAGAAAAGCACCTTGAACATGATTAATTAATAAGTACTTACCATGTTAATATTTTCGAGGTTAAATGTTGGTTAAAAAAAATATAATTTTTAATTATCTTCTAAAATAAATATCGGCCACAAAAACAACCTAATATGGAGATGTTGTAATGTACCTACCTAACAAAACAATTAAAAAATAATAATAATTATCGGCCAACAAAAAAGTCATTAAAAAAAAAACACAATATGGGGGAGATGTTGTAATGTTCCTACTTCACATAATAATAATAATAATAATAATAATTGAATTATCCCCCAAAAAATGTTAGTCTTGCACAAACAAAAAAGTCAATAAAAAAACAACACAATATGGGGGAGATGTTGTAATGTTCCTACTTCACAAAATAATAATAATAATAAAATTGAATTATCCCCCAAAAAATGTTAGCCTTGCACATGGTTTTAAAACCATGTGCAAGGCCTCCTAAACAACCCATGGTTTTATTGTACATGGTTTAGGAGGGCCTTACAAATGGTTTTAAAACCATGTGGAAGGCCTCCTAAACAACCCATGGTTTTATTGTATATGGTTGAGGAGGTCGTTGAAAATGGTTTTAGGACCTTGTTCAAGGCCTCCTAAACCACCCATGGTTTCAAGAGGGCCTTGCACATGGTTTTAAAACCATGTATGGGGGAGATGTTGTAATGTTCTTTCCTAACAAAATAAAAAATAATAAAAAATATTATATGTCGGCCATAAATAGTATTAATATTGATAATAAAAATATTATATGTCGACATTAAATAAAAATATTTGATCCCTCTCGGCGCTTGATAGAGCCTAGGATTTGGATCTATGCTGGTGTAAAACTTAGTTCTCGCAATGAATCATGCACAAGTTTCTTGTATAACTGAAGTTCCATAAGATGTGTGACTGAAAATCTAGGATGATGTGACAAACTATAATAAACAATTATAAAGTTTAAAATTTGTGATATACATAGCATTGTGAAAAACCGAAAGAATAGCGATGTATTTCCCCAATATCACATGACATAAAATTTTCCATCTTGTGATACGACGGGTGTCAAAAGACACCACTAACGATGAAACATGTCACAAGTTTATTGTTGCATAATTTGAAGATTTTATCCACACAAATTGTTGTGGGTGAGATAATACCAGCATAGATCCATTTTAAAAGGGATTTAGCAAGCGTGGAGAGGGATCAAATTTTTTAAGATGCAAACCTATGTTTAAAGTGTAAACATTGATGAAGTGTTTTGATTTGGGTGGTTGGGAGGAATGAATGTTATACTCCCCACCCAGGTTCAATTCTTGTAAGTGACATGTATGCTCTTGTTGAGCCACTATGAATATATGAATTATGAATGAATGTAATCTCGATTCTTGTGTTGATATGACATTATGACAGGTGGATTATCCCTCTAACAAATGGTGAACCACCTCTTATCCCTTTAAAAAACATGTTTTGATTTATCTAATTTTTGTTTTTTTAATATAGATGTCATTGTAAATGTTTCACTGTAATTTGAGCTGACATGTTATTATTTTATAATATTTTAGAGTTTTTTTAAAAGGACATGTGCCAACTCTAGGATGAGCACGGAAGGAGTTACACATCTCCAATTTATCTATTTTGTGTTTTTTTAAATATATGTCATTGTAAATGTTTTAACTCTAATTTCAGCCGTCATGTTATTATTTTATAATATTTATTATTTTTTTAAAGGACATGTGTCAACTCTATGATGAGCATGGAAGGAGTTACACATCTCCCCCTACTGGGTTATAGAATGCACCTCTTCAGCGCAACTCAGATGGTGAGGCAAATCTTGGTTGGTCCAATGTCTTGGATAATGAAATAAGCCTTGGATAGTGTGATAAATCTCGAAAATTTGGACTTATGGTTACCCATGACACAATGCATCATATAAAGTTACAAATACATGTAATATCCCAAAGAAAATAAATAATGCACACCAATACTTTGTTTTCCCACACAAGTTCTTACACATTTCTAAATGGAAATGAGGTTTTTCCCAATGTAATGATTGTTGTAACAAAATAAAAGATTGTTTCATCCACAATCAAACCCCATGTTGAACAATCCTGCCATCTGTAGTTGTTCAAGTAGTTATGGAGGATCAATGTCTGGTCTAAGATAGTCTCATTGCAAGTCATTTCTGCCTCTTTATTTGAAAAATAGTCATCTGTAAAATCCCTTGCTTAATTTTTGTTTAACATTGTTTAATATATATTATTGAGGATGGGGAATTAACTAATGTGATACCTTCTTTGACCAAACGATTAGTCAATGCCCTTTGTTAAAAGGAATTGTTGTATTTATTAATTTCCTTAATGTGTCTAGATTGCACCTTGCACCTTGGTCACTCATTGCATCACTTTCTACACTAAGTAACCTTTGACTGAAACTATTGAATTCCAATACCTTAGATGCCAAATTTTCACTTAGGCCTCACTACCTATGTAGACCCATTTCCCCAACAAATCAATTAATCACAAAAAAATCAATGTGGATGCAAGTGAGGGTAGAAGAATACAAGTGGTATAACCCCTACCATTTCTAATGTTATAGAAACAATGGATAATCCTAGTGATGTGCCCAACTTGTATAACATCGTTGTTCAATGTCACCTATTTTGTTTCCTCTAATATTTACTATCATTGCACCAGTAGCCCATGATAAAGGAGCAATGGTGAAGCCACAAGATTTCCAAAGCGACCGTGTTGGAGTTTGAAAAATGTATATATATGGTTTACATGATAATTGTTCACACATTAGTACTCTACCCATGGAACACTCCCAAAGTGATACTAAAAAGTTGAGTTCACATCCAAGAAGTATCATTTCGTTTGCCTTATAAAAGGAACTTTCATTGGTGCCTAATCTCCCATATAACTTGCACCATGATATTTGTTCCATATAATTCATTAATTATGATACAAAGTAAAAAAATTCCAAACAATCTACTAATCACTTTCTTTTTCTTCTCACTAGTTTGTTATTATGTCTACTGCTCACAAGGTTTTCAATGGATTCCAAAAAACAAAGGATGAAAATGGAGGAGATCGTGGAGTTAAGAACATAGAGAGAATAATCTGTAGAACCTAAATTTGATGCATATATCGTTGTCTATTTCCAATCTTATAGGGACATCAAGTGCTAGATTCATCAAAACACTAGCTATTGGTTGAGTAAAATCTATCAAATGTTTGTTCATGAAACTTACTTTGAGTTACCACTTACATCCATGTAAATAAATCCTAATGAGGGATGATACAAATTGATTAAGAATTCATCTATATGCAAGGTATATACAAGGCCATAACTTCTCCCTTACATAGAGATGGTGTCTTCGGTGATAAGTCACACAAAAATATAGAATAGATTGATTCAATGTGTTGAGGGAAGGGAAATAACTTCTTTCTAGTTTTTAAATCTAGTGGTGATTTACAGGTTTTCCACTCCTTGTAATGTCTCCTTTTTGGAAAAAATTTCAAAATTTCCAATTCTTCAATTCTTTCACAATTTACTCAAATTCATCTTCTTACAACTCTAGTTATATGGATTCAATTGATCCAAAATTCCTCCAATTGCTTTCAAACTTGGTGAGGATGGTCCCGAGGGATGATGGGACATATTATCACATCTATGAGACATATAATCAACTGATATACCCAACCATGGTCTGAAATTATAAAGGTAATAAGTTTCGGGACAAGACTAGTCAATTTGGGAGGTGGAAGTCCCCCCTGGGTCCTGGAACAAATCTCTTCACAACACTGTACAACCTTCACTAATGGTGGGTATGATAATTGGCTCTGTTATACGAAATTAATTAGATTATATTTGAATCATCATATGTGTTTTTGGGGTCGAATAGGTATCCAAGGGAACTCCATGAATTTACTAGTAATTTTGAGGTTCCAACCCCCAATGGTAGATGACTCCAAATAGCTCCAGATGCTCTTGAATTGTACCTGAAGTTGTATAAGTGATATAATAAATTAATTATAATGTTCATGGGTATATTATGGCCTTATAATTAATTATTCAAGTATATATGAAATTCTGAATAAGATAGATGCTTTAAGTAGCATTTTTGGTGCTCAAATCCCCCTCGGGTAATTGCCGGAATGGCTTCCCAGATGTGCAAAAACTCACTCAAATTATGAAATTGAAGTAGGAGATGTGTATAATAAATTATCAGAGACTCATATGAAAACCAATCTAACTACCATGTTTGTTATCACTTCTTTCAATCCAATATAAAAAAACTAGTTTTGGACCCTTGGGGAAATGAGATGTAGTTTTCTCCAATTGCTATAAAATTCAACCCAATGGCCAAAAATTATCATTTAATGAATGTAAAACCCATAATATTATTTAATTACATTCCCTTCATTCATAATACATCAATATTTTACATGGCCATTCAAACCTATCAATATTATAAGAGTTTACAACAAGGAGATGGGGAAATGGCACTGTTTCTTTATTATTGATCAATAATACATGCGATTTCTTGGAATTTAGAGATGATAAATTTATGAACAGAGAGATAATACTATTTACATCAGAATAAAAAATTATGGAGCAAGAGGATCTCCCTCAAAATGATAAATGTCTCACCAAGTGTGCCTCACTCCATCGGGTTGAAATATGGTGAAAGAATGTGAGATGGGAGGGGGAATGAGCTGAATCCTGAAGTTTTAGCGAGATGATGTAGCTGAACCTGTATATTATAAATCCATTGAATCTCCTATAAATACCTGAGTGGCCTCTCCAATCACCAATTCGGATGGGAATCTTTCACCCTCGAAATTGGCTCAAGCATGAACTAGTCACTCACTAGCTCTCTCTCTTCACAACAACAAATTTCACAACTGATAAAAAAGCCCATTCTCATGGCTGATACATATATTTTATAAACATTAATGGTTTCCTCAGCTTCCAAATACATCCATAAACCAAAGCCAAGTCTAATTGGTGTGGCTGCTCATGCTATGCCATGTGGCCTCTCTCTTCACCTTCCATCTTCTCCCAAATTGAGTAGGAACCCATTGGGCTTCTCCAAATCACATGAGATCTCTATTGGATGCTCTATTTCGAACTGATATGTCATATGTGTTATATTTCAGCCTTCATATATGAATTGTGTCATAATTTTCATAGAACCGCCATCATTGGTGTCATAGATGTCATAAGTGTAAGGAGAATCTAGCCAAGTGTCAATGAAACTCCCCATTTGGCTCTTCCTTTCTCATGTAAGTTACGCTTCATCCAAAATTCGATCCAATGAAGTATGTGTAAAATTATATTGACCTTATAATCCATCCAAAACATTAGGCTTTCCATATATTTGAGATTGCAAGAGGTGGATGCCATTTAACATAGGAATTCTAGCTTGAGTGGGTCCCACATCCTCCATGTGTCTTCATGATCAATTGCCACTTTGATTTTAACTTTTATTTATTTATTTATTTCCTTTATTAATTATTTGTGCTAGTATAATGTTCAAAAATCACTTATTGTCCCCCTTATTCCAAATCTCAAAGCTTCCAGCCCCAACCTAGGAAACCAATGATTTTCCTCCTTGGCAATTATTTGACCTTTAGCATCAATTTGAAAAATTTCATGAATATAAAAAATGTGATTTGGAAATTGTGGCCCAATGCAAAATTTGGGACATTACAAATCCTCCCTTCCCAATATTTTTTTTCCTCAAGCAATTTCAAACATGGTTGTTGAAGAACCTGTTGTCTGTATGATTCTTTGAAGTTGCCACTGAGCTACCCACTTTGAGTATTTGAGATTCCATGAAGATTTTAGAGAGGAACCACCATGATTTATGCTGCACTACTATTATTAACATCACCTTATTAAGTGGGGAATCCATCTCCCATACTTCTTGTTTCCCAAAGAATTTGAAATCAATGGGACTAAAAACAATCCCACGGTCCCATTGCTTGCATTGCACTGCAACAATTAAGAGTGCTCTCTAACCCATACCATTAGGAAAGAGAATTCTCGGATACCATTTTCTTGTATGCATTCTTACAAACTTCATGAGTACATAATATATATCATCAATGTATATAACAACATAATAAAAATGTACATCAAGGAGGTGCCTCACAAAAAAATCATGAAGTGCTTATACCTCCGAGTGAGAAGACTACCATTTTTCAAGTGCATACATACTTCAAGTGACCAATTAAATATGATCCAATGACATATGTGAGGGTCCCATGTCCTATAATGCTTTTTCAAAAGGTTGTGATATGCATCAGAATATTCAGCCATGTATTCTTTCATCCAAGAAGTCGATGAAGAATCTCCACTCAAATCTTAACCAAATAATTAGCAAGAAAAACAAGGAGACTTCAAATGAATCAAAGAAATCTCACCCATACATCCATGAATGAGTGAATCATAAATATATAACAATGTATTTGTCTGGTAATAAAAAATTTCTCCCATCATAAATCTATTCACCCCAGTGTTGGATGAAGTTCCTCCAACATCAAATGAACGAAGTGTTGAGCAAGAAAAACCATGAGTCTTCAAGTGACTCTAATGCATATCATAGGTGCATCCATGTAGATGTGCATCATCAGAAAGTAACAATGAATGATGCTGCAAATGTGAATAAAAATGTGATCCAAATGATATGTAATCTGCATCATTATAATCATCCATGTGTTCTTTCATCCAATAAGTGAATGGAGAACCTCCACCAAAATCTGAACAAAACAAGGAGCAAGGAAAACATGAAGACTTCAAGTAGATCAAAGAAGTCTCATAAATACACTCATGAATATGTATGTCATCATGTAATATCAGAGGATGTTGATGCCAATAATAATGTTCTTCAATCATATAACTCTTCACCCAAGTGTGGGATGAAGTTCCTCCAACTTCAAATAGACTAGGAAAGGGGAAAGGAAAATCATGAGTCTCCAACTCACTCAAGTGAACATCATAGGTGCACCCATGGAGATATGTATAATCATAATGTAAATAAGGATTCTGCTGCAAATGTAAATAAGATGGTTCTATAATAATTCCATCATCAAAGGAGAAATAGAATGTACATACTCTTCATGTGCCACCATCAAAAGGAAACCTTTCACCCATACTTCATTCGGATGAAAGCTGCAAAATATGGAACTGTAGGATGTAGGAGAATGAACTAACTCACCCAAATGATCAAAAAGTTCAAAAGTTTAATCATGTTAAGGATCCATATAGATAGTATCATGTATCTCCTTCCAAAATGTGAAACCTTTGTCATAGATTGGTTCCAATGTAGAGGAATCATGCTCTTCTTTAAAATTTGCGTAACCTTCATCAAGAGACAATTCAAGTTCCTCTTCCACCTCATCGAGTGTTTGAATCTATTCAAGTTCAACTTCAAACACATCAAGCACATTAAAATTTCCACATTTCTCATGATCCTCCATGTCATGAGAATCCTCCAAACAATCTACCCTTTGACAATATTTGATGTTGCACATTTATCTTTGAATCTTCTCCATGTCTTCAAGGAATGATGGCTTCTCCAAGGAAGTAGCTCTCCAACAATAATTTGATACCAATGCTTGAGTATCATGGAGTATGATAAGGGAATTTTGGAGACGCCTTTCACTTATATTCAAGGATCCTTCAATGAAGGATGGTTCATGGGAGTGAACCTCTTCTTCTTCTTCATTCTGGATTTGATCAACTCCTTGAAGCTCAAGTGGTGATGGCGAAGTTGATCTTCGTTCTTAATTTGCTACTACAAGGTATTCATATTTATGCTCATGATAAATTTGGATTGCAGCAACATTTTCAGATCTGATATCTATGTCACCAACATAAAGGTGTGAGAACCCATCAATAGGTACTCCTGCATAGTTCAAGCATCCATCATTACATTCTCTTTGTTACATTTACAAGGTAGAAAGTGTCTCAAAATGATCTTAAGTATTTTCAATAGAAGCTTATTCATACTTATGTGATGTCTCTTCATATTTTTCAAAGACACTCGGGAGTGAATTTCGATCCTCTTCATGTACTACTTTTTCTTCTTCACCACCCACAAAAATTTGTAGCTCTTTGGTCTCCTCCCTACTTGTTCGTTGATGATTATTCCTTAATGAGTTATTATTTGAATTATTTTTTATAAAGTCCTTCAACCAATCATTAATTTCTTCAAAATCAATAGTCTTATGTGCCAATTTGAATGCTTTCTTAACCTTCCTAGACATATCATCACCACATGGCTTAATGACTTTCTTCAATTCATATATACCATCCATAACTTCAATAGGTGCCAATACCATGATCTTATTTCACTGTAATGCCCCCTTTTCAGAATTTTTTTCAAAATGGCCAATTCTTCAATTCTTTCACAAATTCATCTTCTTACAACTCTAGTTATATGGATTCAATTGATCCAAAATTCCTCCAATTTCTTTCAAAATTGGTGAGGAAGGTCCTGAGGGGTGATGGGACATATTAGCACATATATTAGACATATAATCAATTTATATACCCAACCATGTTCTACAATTTGCAAGGGAATAAGTTTCGGGACAAGACTAGTCAATTTGGGAGGTGGAAATCCCCCCTGAGTCCTGGAACAAATCTCTTCACAACACTGTACAGACTTCACTGATGGTGGGTATGATAATTGGATCTGTTATAATACATTAATTATATTATATTTGAAGCATAATATGTGTTTTTGGGGTCGAATAGGTATCCAAGGGAACTCCATGAATTTACTAGTAATTTTGAGGTTCCAACCCCTAATGGTAGATGACTCCAAATAGCTCCAGATGCTCTTGAATTGTACCAGAAGTTGTATAAGTGATATAATAAATTAATTATAATTTTCATGGGTATATTATTTTTTCATAATTACTTCTACAAGTCTATATCAAATTCTGAATAAGATAGATGCGTTAACTAGCAATTTTGGGGCTCAAATTCCCCCCAGGTAATTGCCAGAATGGCTTCCCAAATGTGCAGAAAATCACTCGAATTATCAAATTGAGTGAGGTAATGTGTAGAATAAATTATAAGATACTCATATGTAGAACCAATAAAAATCCCATGGTTGTTATCACTTCTTTCAATCAGATATAAAAAAACTAGTTTTGGACCCTTGGGGAAATGAGATGTAGTTGGCTCCGATTGCTATGAAATTCAACCCAATGGACACAAATTCTCATTTCATGAATATGAAACCCATAATATTCTTTAATTACAGTACCTTCATTCATAAATAGTCAATATTTTACACATCCATTGAAATATATCAATATTATAAGAGTTTACATCAAGGAGATGGGGAAATGGCACTGTTTCTTTATTATTGATCAATAATACATGATATTTATTGCCCTTTAGACCTTATAACTTTATGAACAGAGATATAATATTATTTACATCAGAATAAAAAATTATGGAGCAAGAGGATATCCCTCAAAAATATAAATGGCTCACCAAGTGCGCCTCACTCCACTAGGCTGCATTATGGTGAAAGAAAGTGAGAGGGGAGGGGGAATGAGATGAATCCTGATGTGTAAAAGAGATTCTGTAGTTTCAACTATATTTTATAACTCCATTTAATCTCCTTGAAATACCTGAGTGGCTTCTCCAATCACCAATTAGGATGGGAATCTTTCACCCTCGAAATTGGCTCAAGCATGAACTAGTCACTCACTAGCTCTCTCTCTTCACAACAACAAATTTGACAACTGATAAAAAATCCCATTATCATGGCTGATCCCTATATTTTATAAACATTAATGGTCTCCTCAGCTTCCAAATTCAACCATAAACCAAAGCCAATTCAAATTGGTGTGGTTGTTCATGCTATGCCATGTGGCCTCTCTCTTCACCTTCCATCTTCTCCCAAATTGAATAGGAACCCATTGGTCTTCTCCAAATCACTTGAGAGCTATATTGGATGCTCTATTTCAAACTAATATGTCATATATGTCAGATTTCATCCTTCATATCTCACTTGTGTCATAACTATCATAGAATCTCCATTATTGGTGTCATAGATGTCATAAGTGTAAGGGGAATCTAGCCAAGTGTCCATGAAACTCCCTAGCTCTTCCTTGCTCATGTAAGTTACACTTCATCCCAAATTCGACCTATGAAGTATATGTACAAGTATATTGACCTTATAATCCATCCAAAACATTAGGATTTCCATATATTTGAGATTGCAAGAGGTGGATACCCTTTAACATAGGAATTCTAGCTTGAGTGGGTCCCACATCCTCCATGTGTCTTCATGATCAATTTCCACTTTTATTTTCCCTTGTATATATTTATTTATCTCATTTATTAATTATTTATGCTAGTATAATTTTCAAACATCATTTATTGTACCCCTTATTCCAATCAAAGCTTCCACCCCTAACCTAGGAAACTCGTGGTTTTCCTCCTTGGAAATTATTTGACCTTTAGCATCAATTTGACAAATTTCATGAATATGGAAAATGTGATTTGGCCATTGTGGCGCAATGCAAAATTTGGGACATTGCACTCCTCAAGTGGATTTGATATAATAATGGATCCTTGAGTTCAACATGAGCTATCATGAGCTTTTGAAAAACTGGTGTATAAAAAGAAGGCATTTGTTACAAGGAATACATGATTGTATCCCACCATGTATCTAAGGAATCACTACAAAATCAAAACATTAACGAGAATAATCTATTGGGAGGAAGATTCTACATTCTTCAAGGAACCATGGGTGCCCATGATCGATCAAGTCACACAAACATGCGTAGTCATTATCTAAGCCTCAATTTATCATCCTCCCTCACCTAGGCCTTTTCAATATGGAAACATGTACAACTACAAGGATTTCCCCCATATTTTTTTATGTCATGATAGCTACTTCACACATTATATGCTTCTAAAAAAAAAATTTAGAAATGGGTTAGAGGTCATATCCAAGTGATCCATTTGTACATGTTTACTGCTAGATGTTATAGGGACATAAGTACAAATCCATTACCCCAATATTAATGAAGATTTATTGGCACAAATGTATAAGACATTGTTCTCTACACCTACATAGCGCATGTCAAACAAGGCCATGAAACTAGTTAGCATCATAAATTACTAGTATATAAAAGAAATGTCTCCAACTTGAGATTATTTGGGCTACAAAGAGATCATATATCCTCCCAAATTTTATTCTATAAAAGTTGGTATTGCAAGTGATTGCATATCAAAATTTTATTAGTGAAGTGGGTGGATTCTTCTCTATAGCCAAGAAGGAACCATGGCCTCCAATGCCAAATTCTAGTAGTTGCATAGAAAGTAACAAATACTAAGGAAGGCAAGGAAGAAGAAAAGGAACTTCAATCCTTTCATTTTGGAGAATAAATATTCACGAGGTTTTATCCTCTCAACATAATATATCAGCATTGCTAGACCTACAAATTTAGATTTCCATATCAGAATGAGCACTGATGAGAAGAGTTATATTACATGAGAGTTTCCTCACTTGAAAAAGTATCACTAATAATAGGACGAAAAGGAGGAGGTTATGTTACTTTATATAATTAACATAACAACAACAACAATAACTTGAGAAGGAATATGGATTTAGGAAGAACTAGATGACTTAGATAAAATCAAGATTCAAGCACATTTTGAAGCTACCAAAGATTAATGACATTAATTGATGCCGAGGAAAAGGAAGAAGAATTTAAAATGCAATAGAAAGTAGAGGAAGCTACCAAGGAACATCAAGAGCTCGAGTTAAGAGTTAAAGACAAAGATGAAAATAAGAAAAATAAAGTCACAACAAATATATATTTTCCTCCAATCTCAATGTGCCTATAGATATGTCTATTCCACCCATTATATGATACAATTTTCCACTACATGAGATGGGATTATGTAATACCTTGTGTGTTAATCCCCAGACATATGTAATTTGAAATTGTTTATTTTTGTGGCACAGGGTGCTGGAGCAATGGTCTTTAAAGAGCTAAAGGCATTATTATTATTTTCTAAATAATTAATTAATGAAAACAACTAGCACATTGGGGGCCACTAAAAGATTATGGAAGGCCCAGATCCATAATGTCAGGGGGAACGAGGACGTTCCTAGCACTTTAGAACTTGTTTGGTTGATATTGTTCCATATTTATGCCTTGGTGGCTTTATTAGTTGATGATCACCAAAACACTATACAAGGGACCCAACTTTTGATTATTTTACCATATGTTGGTATTATTGAACCTGATTCATGATTTAGTGGGCCTCCTTGGTGTTTGGGTGGGTGCCACTTGTTTATTAATCCCTTTGGTGGTTCTGTAACTCCTTTGTGGAGGTTACAATTGATTTTCTAACTCCCATTTTCACAAGTGTTCCCTCATTGGCTATTTTTAGCCTTAACACCTCAAAAGTTGTGTAAATAGTTATGTAGCTCCTTGCGTAAATACTTGTGTAAATCCTTGTGTAACACTCGTGTAAATCCTTGTGTAACCACACCCCCCCTTCGTTATTTTGGGAAGATGAATTGGCTTGTGTGACACCTCACCTCACTAATTTTGAATCCTCTTCATGGATTATGTGTCCACACATGAATTTGAGTTGGGTGGAGTGTCTTGGAGTTACTCTCCCTAAAATTTGAATTGCTTGGGTTGGATTAGAGTTGATGTCTTGTGGTTGAATTAACCCCCTTGGATTTACTCAAGTTGGCTTACCTTAGTTTGGTTTGACTCTATTGAGTTAGAATTACATTCTTTGATATATAAATCCATGTTTTGATCTCCTTGGTTTGGGGGGTTGCTTTTCATGGTTCTTTTGGATGGTTTTTTATTATGGTTGTCCATACCTTTGATGGTGAGAGCTTCGTAAGCTTGTGATCTTAGGAAACCATGAATTCTCTGGTATGTGAATGAATTTTGTGCTTAAAGCACTGTGATATTGTATGATGTTTGTTGTAAGCCCAAAAATGTCTGGTGTTTTTCCTTTGTGTCTAGTACTTGGCTCTGTCCTAAATTTGCACAGAAATACTAATGGAGAATGTCGATATCCCAATGGCCTAGGGGATCTAGATTACCATTGCACCTGGTAGTGGGGTGGAAGAGGAAGTATGTGGTGAGGAATATATTTTTGTCTTATCAAACTGATACTTGAAAAATTCTTGTGTGCACCTATATTGTGAATATGTGGTCTCAGCTCGAGCGTTTCCTGTGAAAGTGAGGTATGGCTTGGCAATGCCAAAGGCTGGGTGGAATGTGGTTCAGATGATGTCAGTTGTGCATTGATAAGATAAGTGATTTATCTCATGTTTACTTAATTTAATTGTTCTGATATGATTTATGTATGGACATGAAATTTTTGATGAAGCATATGAGTTATTTGTGGAAAACGTTTCTCACAAAATTGAAGCGATTTATGCAAGTAAATTTTATGAAGGAATTGCAAACTAGTTTCTAGGAATTTGGGCACAAATTGTTTGAGGAAATAATTATTTGGTACCTATTCTACAAAAATAATATTTATGCCCCTGTTAATTATATCATGTGCATTTTTATGGTACATTAAACTCATAATGGTTTAAGACACTTCTCTTTGATGCTTCTACCTTTTATTAGGAAACTGGTTCTTCGATCGGATTGTTTGGCATAGTTTGGAGAGTTGGCACATGAAGCGTTTGCAAAAAGGATTGAGTGTTGATTTTATACTTATGTCTGATAAATAATATTGAAATTTTTGTACGAATTTGAGGATAAATATTCTTGGTAGTTTAGGGTAAATGTCTACCGATATTCTAGATCAATTTCTGATTTCTAGCTCCTTCAATGGAATTGTTTTGAGTAGATTTGTGAATTTTCATATGAAGTGTTTGAATGATATATACCTCTATTGTGATTGATAAAACATGTTATTTATATTTTTTATTTCATTTGAATGATTATATGAGTTGTGGATGTCATTATTGTAGTGATTCTTAGAATTACTCGTCAATTTGGATGAGTAGAATTAACTAGTTCTGTGAGTTGTTTAATGGAATGTATATGGGAGGAAAGATACATAAATATTAGTGTAAGTGACCCTTGGTATTATTTCCATGAGATACAATTGTCATATATTTCTCTTTATTTGGAATTTGGAAAGTTAAATTGGAAACTAGGTACATTCCGGTGAAATTGGTAAATAGTTTTTGGGTTCGAATATTTGTTTTTGGTAAAAGATGAATGTACATCCATATTGTATATTGTTGGTAATTTATTTGTGTTGTATAATTCAATTTTCCATATATATTCCTTCACCTTTTTGTGCCTCGGAACTCAGTATGATTTGTTTGATTGAATTCCCAACATTGTTTATTAACTAGTTGTACCGATTGAACTTGAAACATTCTGCATTTATGTACTCGAATCATATCTAAAAAGGTATTTTATTTTGTTGTATGTGCATGATTAAATACATGTATAATCGTTGTAGGTTCACTTTTTCGTTCATTTTCATGGTTGCATGTAGAATTTGTGAAAGACTAAATGTTAGTATTGAGCAACTAGTTAACTAGTTCTTGTGGAATCATTTTCATAATTAGTATGTTTAATTAATTAGAAAATAGTAATTAGGCATGATTTACATGTTATTAGGTGTTCATTAGCCACTGGACTTATTAAATGTTTGTTAAGTAATAAACAAATTAAATTATATTGAGTACTACCAATTGTGGGCTAAGTGTCATTAAGTATCATAATAGGAACTCTAATTACTAGTTATTCATGATGAAGAGAAAATGGCCTTTAGAGGTGGAATTTATGTCTCAATTGGATTGCAATGGATATGTGATGTTTTTGAAGGTTTTAGTAATCCTTTCCATCCCTTGGATCGGACGTTGGAATAGTTATTGAATTTATTTTAATTAATTAGTAATTAAAAGGACTTTGTTGTGATTAAACCTTGAAAATGAAATTTAATATTTGTTTAACTAATCTGTTGTGCTAAAATTATCTAATTATCCTTAGAGAGATAATTATATGTTTATCAAACCATTAGATATCACTGAGGGACATTACAGGTGGTATCAGAACTTAGGTTCCAACATTGTGGTTGTTGGGCCTTCTACAAATTTATTATCTTTTGTATATGTGCATATGGAGTTTACAAATGTGCTTATTAAGATGAATTTAACCTCATTTATGTTAATAGAAGAATACAAATACTCACTTCAGATATTAATCCGCTGTATGCCTTAGAATTAATAAATATTGCATATTGGTTGTTCAATAGATTGATTGGTATGTACTATGTGGTGCATATCTAATAATTGACTCTGACTTGATTGGTTGATACTTGCCTCTTTTAATCCTCATTGAATTGTGAATTTTGAAATGCTTCTTGTTGTATGACTTAATTGCTGGTACATTGCGATTATCAATTATAAGTAAATAATTATCATTATAATAGTATGTACTATGTACCCTTATCAGTATTAATTTAATGATAAGTAATTAAGATGATATAATTCTATTATTATTAAATATTAATATGATTTATTAAGTGACATTTATACCATATATGGATTTTGTATTTTCTATGAATGGTGTGCTTTGTATAGTATTATTTATGCCACTTAGATGGTAGTCGTTATAAGGATGAATAACTCCTTGGATATTTTAGAAATGTGACACTTGTCTAAATGGTGTTTCCCATTATTTAGTTTATTTTATGCATGCAATGTTTTTATTCTATTTATTAGTTATTGCTATCATAACTTATCTAATTAGTTAGTGGTGGAATTTCCACTTGTAGCTAAGTATAGCTATGGGTTTTTTTTTATTCTATTGTTTAATATTTATTTTGGGGCTAGTGGTGGCATTATTATTATCCTAGCTATCTTAGTAATTTATTTATTGAGTGGAGAAAATGAGCCACTTGTAACTAATGGTTCACATTCTCTTTTATTTTATTTATTTTACATATGGAGATGTAATTCCTATTTTATTTTTAGAGGAAATGAGCCACTTCTCCCTAATGGTTCATATTTTATTTTATTTTATTTATTTTACTTATGGAGATGTAACTCCTAGTCTAAACACATTATACAATCTGATGAGAACTCTATACTCACAATGAGAATTCTATCCCTAAAATCCATTTTTTATGTCAAAAACACAAGAATCAACCTTCAATTCGAAAAGTGATGATACTAGTAGCACTCTTTTCTGTTTCAAGGTTAAAAATGCACCCATTGCTTTAAAAACCCATATTGTTGTTAACAATAGTCGTAAAATAAACCATTGAATAGAAATCTAATGATACTAGTAGCACATTGGTTTTTTCAAAGGATAAAATTATAACTTGTTTGAAAGCAAGGACTTAATGATCAATATCATTGGTAGAAAATTGTTAAAATCAACCTCTAAATCAAAAATTAGTACTAACATTACAACATTTTCTAAATCATGTTCTTGAAATATAGGGCCTAGCCTCTTCATGGCCATGACTTCTCCTTCATGTTTTTAAAATGTTTTTATAAAGTTTTTTTCATAATTTTTTGTAATTTTTTAATCAAAACTAAAAAATGAAAAAAACTATAGAAACAAATAATTTATATATATATATATAGAGTAATACTTATAAAAAAATTTAAAAATTAAAACAATATATTAAAAATATATGAGTTGAAAAAATTACTATAAATTAAAAAAAAGGAGTAATATTTTTTTAATTTATTAAAAAAAATTAATATTTTTTTTTTTTTATAAAAAAAATTATATAAAATTATTAAAAGTTTGAAATTCTTAACACAAAAATTGTATTTATTATAAAGAAAAAATAGTAAGAAATTTGAAATTCTTATTAAAAAAAATTAATTATAAAAATGAAAATTTTATTATAAAAACAAAAAAAATATGAAAAATTAAAACAAACTATTATAAAATTAAAAATAAAATAAAAAAACTTAACACAACTGACCTACCCAGTCCAATCCCCTCTCCCACTGCCTCTCCCACCCCTGCTTCCTCTCCCCTCTCCTCCCCTCCCCTTCCCTTTCCCTGCTTCCTCCCTTCCCCCTCGCCTCTGCCGCCTCCCCTGACCTCTCACAAACCCATCCTTCCACTCTGTCGCCCATTCAACATCCCTCCCTATGCCGCCACTGTGCCCATCGAGCAACAACTCGATGCCGAACATATAGCTGTTACTCAATGGGCACATCAGCGGACGCACTGTGGGTACCCTATGGTGCCAACTGCTTTTTCAGGTTGAGCATATATATAGATGGAACTCGTAACTGGGAGTACAGTTTGCTCGGTTTTCGTTTTGCTACATTCAACATACAATTACGTAAACGATGTTCCAATATATATGGTCATTTAGGCTTAAATTCGAGAAACACGCTACATTATTGTTATTTCTCATGTGTACCTGCACATTCCACATCACTATCAATATCAATCTATCCAGAAACTAGAGTCTAGAGATCATGATGTATGTGATGCTTGTTTCGCTGAAGAATCCTGATATGATTTGGAATCCCATCCACAGATTTAAATTCATCAAGGCCTTCAAGCAATCAGTCCGAGAGTAAGAAGAGAGGGAAAACTACGTGAAAAGGTTGAGAGCCTACGAGAACAAACTATTTTAATAGAAAAATTGTCTACAACTATTCCTCTCATGAGTGTAGTAAGATGGGGTCTTTAGGGGAGCTAAACTAAAGTATTCGAGTCATGTTCACTTGTTCTCTTATCCATTGTAAGGCCAAATAACCAATGATGCAATTTTCCAAGTGCCTCGCCTCTAAACAAATCATTGTCATGTTTCTCACAACTGGAGAAAATCATGAGCGCATGCTACAAGCGCAAGATGCAGTCCCGAGGGCGTTAATCTCCTCTATGGAAATTCAATTTGAAACAATATCAGATAGAATTTCGAAGTATTTTGATCGCTCAAAGGACGTGGATCTGGTACTCGACTTGTTATGTAGGGTCGGAGGACTCACATTATCAGATTCATCAAGGCAAAAAATATCTTGCATAGTTTATGATTCCTTCCTTCACTCGGTTCCTGAATTTGCAAAGAAGTTTAATATTCCTCTCTCTTTTTTCTAGATGCAAACATGTGCATTTTACTCAATCTATTACAATTTCAGTAGATGATTATGTATGTTTTCATTTACCAAAGCTCTATTATGTTTCAATGTTTTACTATTCTTTGTCAATCCCTAATTTGTTCAATATTTTTTCTTGTGTTCGGTGAACTTGCTAGACGAAACAGGGAGAACGATGGACACAATAAAAATACCAGGATTCTCATTGTTGAACGTATCGTACTTTCCATCCTTTATGTATCCTTAAAATCCCTACAAGTCCCTGCTGTGATTAGTGCTAGATCAGTTTAAGGCTTCTAGAGGCAACGTGGGTTTTGGTAAATTTGTTTTCCAAACTGGAATTAGAATAAATAAACTCAATGAAATCGATACCTCTTATTCGCACTGTTGGTCCTCTCATACCATTGACTTACCTGGACGAACGAAACCTCAGAGACACCGACTCTGGGGGACACTTATGGAAAATAACAAATTGCATGGATTTTGAGAAAGAAGGAATCGACAAGCGTCGTATACGTTTCTTTTGGAAGCCTCGCGGTTCTTTCAAAAGAACAAATACATGAGATAGTTCTTATCTCTTGGGATGAAGGTGAGTGGATAGGATCCATAGGGTACCCATAGCACTCCTTACATTGTGCCCATTAAGCAATGGCTCGATTCATAACATCAAAATTCTCCT
>LPNX010527049.1:0-14824 GCA_001517045.1 Pseudotsuga menziesii | reverse complement strand
TTTTATTTTTATTTTTTTAATAGTTTATATATATAAATATATATATATATATAGTGGTGGGGACGATTTGTTTTGTTTTGTTTTTTAATTTTTTAAAAAAATTTAAATTTTTTAATAGTTTTTTAATTTTTTATATTTTATTCATTATCTAGTTTTTTAATTTTTTCAATAGTTTTTTTTTTTTAATAGTTTATATATATATATTAAATTTAATAGTTTTTTTTTGTAAATTTGAATATTTTTTTTTAAAAAAAAATTGGTTTCAATTTTTTTTTAATTTGATGTATATTTTTAAATATTTTTTGAAAAAAATTATACATTTGGCTTTTTTATGTTTAAAAAAAATTAGCCCAATGGGTTTCCCAAAATTTGAAACTTTACCAGTGAAAAAAAGTTGTGTGCTACCAATAGCACCAGTTTTAGATTCGAGTTCAAAATAGCCCCTAAATGCACCCTAGAAAAAAAAGAACTATTTAGAGTTCTGGTCAGGTTGTATAATGTGTTTCTATTTTTGTAGGAGAATGAGCCACTTGTCTCTAATGATTCATATTCTCTTTTATTTTATTTATTTTACTTATGGATATGTAACTCGTAGTCTATTTTTAGAGGAAACGAGCCACTTGTCTATAATGACTCATATTCTCGTAATTTATTTATTTTAATTTATGTGTGTAACTAGGTAGTAGAGTAGTGCAATATAATATTATATATATCTGACATCGACATAAATATGTATAATATGATATGTGTGATATGTATAGTATTTAAAAGTATATATAAGAATAAATGCATTATTATATATATGGACTCTTGTATGTTTGTATATACTATATGTATAGAGGTGAACATATTTAATGATGTAAGTGTAAAATTTGGAGGTGTTTAGAAGAGTTTGGAGGTGTTTGGAAGTGTCTGGAGGTATTTGGAGGTATTTGAAAGTGTTTGGAGGTTTCTGGAAGTATTTGGAAGTGTTTGGGATACATCAACCACGATTCATTTTGCTTGATGAATCATGGTTGATATTTCTAATTGTGTATTATGATTGATGTATTCTGGTTGGCGTATTCTGATTAATGTATGTGGTTGATGTGTATTGATTGATGTATTATGACTGATGTCAGTATGGTTAGTTTATGCATGCATGTTTGTCCTTAGTTGATATTACATTATCGATATATGATTGATATATGGATGAGATATTATGAATTGATGATCGATGTCTACAGTGGATGATTTATGCATAAGGAACATTGTATCATTGATATTAGTTTATGTATATTTTTGAGTGGTCTCTAAAGAAGACATATGCTTTGTGTTGAGATGAAAGTAATATGTTGTTATGTCCCTTTTTGGTTCTTAGTTAGATTAGAACTGTTGCATATAAGTTCAATTTTCTATTTCATTAAAATGCAAAAGTATTTAGGTGATATTTGAAAATATAGATCCTCGCGATCTTCATTAGAAAATTATCTTGTGTCATTATTGAAAGGTATAATGGTAATAACTTGGTGGTATTTTGTATATCTAGGTTGAAAAGTAGGTACTAACCATGTAACTGATTAAGTATGATACATGTACCTTTATTGAAGATGAAGCTCATGTATCCTATATATTCAATACTAATTGTGTAGAATGTGGTACTAGTATCTTTGTTAGGAAACTATCTAGGGATCTTCTTGAAAGAAAATACATCCTTGTGATATGTGCTAAAAGTATCTTGCTAGGGTATCCTTGTAGTATATCAAATACCTTTGTTGAAATACATCTTTGTAAAATATCATAGTGATAATTCATGCATCTTGTTGGAAAAATATCTTGGTGACAATTCATGAATACTTGTAGGAATTTGAGTGATAAATCATGCAAAAGCATCTTGGTAATGCATCTCATGTGATTGACTGGTATGAACTCATTTCATGTATCTTAGATACATTTCGTATCATTGAAATTGATTAGAATAAGATCCAGGTAGATGAATTTCAAGTATTTTGTTGAAGAACTATCTATATCTCGAGTACCTTGTATATACTGAAGTATTTCAAGTAATTAATTAGAAATTTATTTTCTTTAAATATGTATTTTATGAATCTTGTTGAATAGTATATATGTTTACTGCTAACCATGTGTCTTTTGAGAATGTGAAAAAACATCATTGTTGAAGAAGCATCTCTATTTCAAGTGTCTTTGTTGAAGAATATGTTTTAGTTGTTGGGACTGAGTTCCTGGATTCCCTAAGAGAGCAGATAGTATTTTTTTCCAGATATGTATTTTGGTGGATTGTCACTCCTTTGCTTCCATCATATCACTCTACTAGTCCAGGTTCTCACACAAGAAGCTAGGAAATGGGATGGTGAGCTTGTATATCATGTATCATATATTTTTATACGTGATGTTAATCATATGGTTGACTAAAATATGATTTTTAGTTGAATGTATATTTGTTGATATTTGAAGACCCTGTAATGGGGATAGAAGATTGACCCTTCCTGGTAGTATTGGTTCTCGCACAGGAAACAAGGAAATGTGATGGTGATATCTTGAGGAATGAGTTAGGTGAAGGAAGTATTGTGGTTTCTCAGAAGAGGAGTTACGAGAAATACTGCTTGAAAACTAAACGAAGTGATCCTTTTGAAATTTGTAAAAGAATGTAACTATTATGCATCGAGGAGAATGCATGGTTTAAGGAGGAGGGGATATAATACCCTACGTGTTAAGCCCCAGACATACATAACAAGGGTCTTTAAGGACCTAGAGACATTATTATTATTTTGTAAATAATTAATTAATGAAAACAATTGGCATATCGGGGACCACTAAAAGAGTATGGGAGGCATAGATCCACAATGTGAGGGGGAATGGGGACATTCATAGCACTTTAGAACTTGTTTGGCTGATCTCGGTCCATATCTATGCCTTGGTGGCTTTATTAGTTGATGATCACCCAAACATTATACAAGGGACCCAAGTTTTGATTATTTTAGCCTATGTTGCTAGTAATTCATGATTTTGTGGGCCTCCTTGGTTTTTGGCTGGGTGCCACTTGTTTATTGATACCCTTTGGTGGTTTTGTAACTCCTTTGTAGAGGTTGATATGAATTTCTAACTCCCATTTGCACAAGTGTTCCATCACTGGATATTTTTATCCTTAACACCTCAAAAGTTGTGTAAATACTTATGTAACTCCTTGTGTAAATACTTGTGTAACTCTTGTGTAAATCTTTGTGTAACCCCCCCTTTTCTATTTTCAGAAGATGCATTGTCTTGTGTGACACCTGACCTCACTAATTTTGATTCCTATTCATGGATGATGTGTCCACACATGAATTTGAGTTGAGTGGAGTGGCTTGGAGTCACTCTCCTTGAAATTTGAATTACTTGGGTTGGATTAGAGTTAACCTCTTGTGGTTGAATTACCCCCCTTGGATTGACTCGAGTTGGAATACCTTAGTTTGGTTTGATCCGATTAAGTTAGAATTACCTCAGTTTATCTCTAAATCCATGTTTTGATCTCCTTGTTTTGGGGGATTGATTTTCATGCTTATTTTTAATGGTTGTTGATTATGGATGTTCATATGTTTGATGGTGAGAGCTTGGGAATATTGTGAGCTTGGGAAACCATGAATGCTCTGGTATGTGAATGATTTTTTTGCTTGAAGCACTGTGATAAAGTATGATGTTTGCGGTAATCCTGGAAAACATTGGTGTAGTTCCTCTATGTCCACTACTTGGCTCTATCCTAGACCTGCACATAAATCCTAATGGTGAATGACAATATCCCAATTTCTTAGGGGGCCTAGATTACCATTGCACCTAGTAGTGGGATGGAAGAGGAAGTATGTGGTGAGGAATAGAGTTTTGGCTTCTAAAACTGATACTTGAGCTATTCTTGAGTGAACATATATTGTGTATGTGTGGCCTCAGCTCGAGGTTGTCCTTTCAAAGTTATACCTACCTTGGAAGTACCAAAGGTTGGGTGGAACGTGGCTTGGATGATGTGAGTTGCTCATTGATAAGATAAGTGATTTATATAATGTTTATTTAATTTAATTGGATCTGATATGATTTATTTATGGATTCACATCAAATGTTTGATTAAACGTATGATTTATTTGTGGAACAAATTTCTCATTGAATTCAATCTATTTATGCAAGTAAATTTTATGAAGGAATTGCAAACTAGTTTTTGGGATTTTGGGCACAAATTGTTTGAGGAAATAATTATTTGGTACCTCTGCTATAGAAATAATATTTATTCCCTCGTTAATTCTATAATTTGTATTTTTATGGTACAATAACCTCGTAATGGTTTAAGAAACTTCTCTTTGATACTTTTACCTTTTATTAAGAAACTAGTTCTTCAATCAGGTTGTTTGGCATAGTTTAGAGAGTTGCACAAGAAGTGTTTGTAAAAATTATTGAGCGTTCATTTTATACTTATGTTTGATAAATAATCTTGAAATTTGTGTGATAATGTGAGGATAAATATTCTTGGTAGCGTTGGGGAAATGTCTACCAAAATTCATGATCGATTTCCAATTTCTAGCTCCTTCAATGGAATTATTTTGAGTAGATTTGTGACTTTGCATATGAAGTGTTTGAAAAAATGTTTGAATGATATATACCTATATTATGACTTATAAAACACATTATTTAGATTTTTAATTTCATTTTAATGATTCTATTATTTGTAGATTTAATTATTCTAGCGATTCCTAGAATTACTAGTCAATTTGGATGAGTAGAATTAACTATTTTCATGGGATGTTTAATGGAATCTATAAGGAAGTAAAGCTACATCCATATGAAAATAAGTGACTCCTGATATTCTTTCCACGAGATACAATAGTTATATATTTCTCTTAATTTGGAATTTGGAAAGTTTTAAATTGGAAACTACGTACATTGTTGTGAAATTGGTAAATAGTGTTTGGATTCGAATCTCTATTTCTAGTAAAAGATGAATGTATTTAACCATATGATATGTTATTGGTACTTTAAATGTGTTGTATAATTTTATTTTCTAGATATATACCTTGACTTATATGTGCCTTGGAACTCGGTATGATTGGTTTGATTGAATTCCTCACAATTTTTATTAACTAGTTGTACTGATTGAACTTAAAACATTCTGTGTTTATGTACTCGGATCAGATTTGAAAAGGTATTGTATTTTGTTGTATGTTCATGATTAAATACGTGTATAATGGTTGTAGGTTAACTTTTTGGTTCATTATCATGGTTGCGTGTTGAATTTGTGGAACACTAGATGTTAGTATTGAACAACTAGCTAACTAGTTCTTGTGGAATCATTTTCATAATTACTATGTGTAATTAATTAAAAAATGGTAATTAGGAAGGATTTACATGTTATTAGTTGTTGATTAGCCATTGGAATTGATAAACAATGGTTAAGTGATAAAAAAATTAAATTATATTATGCACTTTCAATTGTGGGATAAGTGTCATTACCTATTGTAATGGGAACAGTAATTACTAGTTAATCTTGATTAAGAGTAAATGGCCCTTAGAGGTGAAATTTATGTCTAAATTGGTTTGGAATGGATATGTGATGTTTCTATAAGGTGTTAGTAATCCTTCCTATCCCTTGAATACGACGTTGGAATAGTTATTGAATTTATTTTAATTTATTGGTAATTAAAGGGACTTTGTCATGATTAAATCTTGAAAAATGAAATTTAATATTTTTTAAACAATTCGTTATGCTGAAATTATATAATTATCCTTAGATATCTATTGATATGTCCCTCAAACCCTTTGATATCCTAGGGGGACGTTAGATATTAGGAGCATTTTTGCACACCATATTGAACATCAATAAACTCATATAATTTCAGACCTACGCTTATGAGCTTCAAGAGGAATTAAACTCTACTAAAAAGACCATGTAAACAACTTTACAATAATTATAGGAGCATACTACATAATTCTTAACCATCTCGAGGAATACTCAAGATGAAATATGTTAAATTTGAGCATATAGATCTGTAGACAAACACACAACTCGCAAAGAAGATCTCACAATTTACTTAGCCATTGAAGAATGAAACAGTGCAAAAGGCTTGCAGCTGTGAATGCTTTCATTAATCAAAAAAGTAATCCAGATAGATAATTACAATGAGGTACAATGGCTTTAATAGACACAAGTAATTCGAATCCACATGAGGAAGTTCAAATTGTTTAGACTTACTTGACTGTAGGTAACCAAGACTTTGTCTAAATCACTATCGGAGGACCCAGTAGTTAACTGTCCTTGTCTAAATCATAACCGGAGTTCTAAAACACAACCAAGTGTTACATTTAGTATTAAATAATGGTTAACTGACTGTGGTAGGTGAGAAATGCACCCCACATGTGTGTAATCAATTAAACCTAGTGCTAACTGAATGTAGAGGGCTAGAACTGAATGTAACTGACTCCTAACTTGGCTTGACTAGTCATTAACTGAAGTGAACTGAACTTAGTTGGTTTCGGCACTCCCATTTGCTTCCTAAATTGTAGGGATTGATCTAGGAGACTCCTAAACTTATGCAATCAAGTGCAATAAGTGGCATTGAGCCTCAATTAGTGTTCCCCACACTTTGGGAACTGAAACATGTGCCCCAATTAGGTCAATTTTAACCAATGGTGCTAATGACTATAAATAGACTGGATGAACTCCCGATTTAGACATGACTCCCGATTTAGACATATGACCAAATTTGGACAAGGGAGGATTAATAATCCTAACACTCCCCTTAAATGCTAACTTCGACAAAATGTGGGCCCTGGTAACTAAGACCATAGGTCACCCATTACATCAAGTAAAGTAAAGTAACTACTCAAAAATAAGGTGCTTGGGGAAAAAACACATGGGAAAAAAAACCCCCTTCTAATTAAGCAGGTAGAATCAGGATCAATCTGGTTCTTCTGTGCACAGGTATCCTGGGGCCTGGCATGTGAACCTCTCCATCATTATGTCTGGAGGAATATTCCTCTTTGGAAGAAGAATTATATGCTCAACTAAATCAGAAATATAGACAGCTGCTGGATGAAGACTGGACCCATGTAGAGCAACTGAAGTCAACTGAAAAGTGAGGAAAGGTTCTTGAGAATTTAGAGAATGTGAATAACACTCAAGAAACTGATATGTTTCAGCCATGACCAGCAAACCATGAGTGGTAAGAACAACCCCAAGTGTTAGGAGCAGGTGTCCAGGCGGATGCAGAAAATCTTCCTCTTTACTAGTTCTATGAGAAGATGAGCATGTCATCAATGGTAGAGAAGCACTGGGACTATTGAGAGTGAATGCTGGAGCTCCATAGTCTGATATATATTCTGAAATAGATAATGAATCACATAATAAAATATCAGCAACCTCATATGAGGAAACTAACACCAAATCCCCATCAGCAGTTTTGAAGAGAAAGTGCGGTACTTGATTTTTCACACTGGAATTGGTGAGAACAGCTACAAGCATGACTGAATGCTTTTGAATTTTAAAATATGAACCAAATAATATCAGATCAGAAAGTAAATCATATATAAACAGGTTCAAAACAGATCCAAAACTGTGAAATGGAATCAAATCCCCAGCAACAGCTTTGTAGGAGACTTGAGGTACTTGTTTCTTCACACCATTGATGAGAACAGCTACAAGAGGTACTGAAATATTATGAATTTGATATATTAAACCAAGAAATATAAGATAAGATATAAATAATATCACATCACATCCAATAAGATTAATATTAGATTCAAATAAATGGTTAACTGAGATGGTGGATGCACGGCTTTCTTCTTCTTCAAAATTCCGAATTTTGGTGCATGCAATCCTGCAGGAATTTGCTGGAAAAACTAGATCATGGGGAGCGAATGGATCACTCTGGTAATATGATACTTCTTCCAAAATATCCAAGGTATCACATATTTGCACACCAGCAGCAACATTAGAGGGAAAAAAATCAAATTTCTCTTCACTTTTGGAAGCAATTACTGGTAAATTTTGCACATAATTTAAAGGAAAATCATCGGTGAATGTTTGCATGGAAGTACAGCATAATTTTTCTTCAATATCAGAGATTCGAATGTATTCTTCTATTTCAGCAATATGAGAAGATGAGATATCATAGATCTCATGAACTTCCGGAGCATCAAGAGAAGGAGTCACTGCATGCAGACTATCTTCAATTCGAATTGACTGTGTAGAAGCTTCTACTTCTTCTTCATATTGGACAACTTCATCAGAGAGAGTGGAGGCTGAGATTTTTGGATCAAGGATGATCCATGTGCTTCCAAAGGTTCTGTCCAATCTTGCCCAGAGTTCCTGTGGATCTTTAATAGATCTATTGTGGTAGCGCATGCTAGGAGAAAGAGCCAGTTCCATTATTTCAAAAGCTTTATCCTTTGCTTTTAGCCAGTCATTATCACTGTCAAAAGAATTTCTACCGAGTCCAATAGACACCGAAAAGAGTTTTTGTCTTCTCAGACATATATTCATCTTCACCCTCCATTCAAAATAGTCTGAGGATCGGGTGAGAAGAGGAACTGATGAATTCATTTCGAAGTTGTACCTGCAAAACAAAAAAATGATCCAGTAGGAGAAGTGCCTTGTCCGTCGAGGCTCTGATACCATGTTAAATTTGAGCATATAGATCTATAGACAAACACACAACTCACAAAGAAGATGTCACAATTTACTCAACCATTGAAGAATGAAACAGTGCAAAAGGCTTGCAGCTGTGAATGCTTTCATTAATCAAAAAAGTAATCCAGATAGATAATTACAATGAAGTACAATGGCTTTAATAGCCACAAGAAATTTGAATCCACATGAGGAAGTTCGAGTTGTTTAGACTTACTTGACTATAGGTAACCAATACTTTGTCTAAATCACTATCGGAGGACCCAATAGTTAATTGTCCTTGTCTAAATCATAACCAGAGTTCTAAAACACAACCAAGTGTTACATTTAGTATTAAATAATGGTTAACTGACTGTGGTAGGTGAGAAATGCACCCCACATGTCTGCAATCAATTAAACCTAGCGCTAACTGAATGTAGAGGGGTATAATTGAATGTAACTGACTCCTAACTTGGCTTGACTAGTCATTAACTGAAGTGAACTGACCTTAGTTGGTTTCAGCACTCCCAGTTGCTTCCTAAACTGTAGGGATTGATCTAGGAGACTCCTAAACTTATGCAATCAAGTGCAATAAGTGGCAGTGAGCCTCAATTAGTGTTCCCCACACTTTGGTAACTGAAACATGTGCCCCAATTAGGTCAAGTTTAACCAATGGTGCTAATGACTATAAATAGATTGGATGGACTCCCGATTTAGACATATGACCAAATTTGGACAATGGAGGATTAATAATCCTAACACCCCCCCTGAATTCTAACTTGGACAAACTGTGGGCCCTGGTAACTAAGACCATAGGTCACCCATTACATCAAGTAAAGTAAAGTAACTACTCAAAAATAAGGTGCTTGGGGGAAAACCACATGGGAAAAAACCCCCCCCTTCTAATTAAGCAGGTAGAATCAGGATCAATCTGGTTCTTCCGTGCACAGGTATCCTGGGGCCTGGCATGTGAACCTCTCCATCATTATGTCTGGAGGAATATTCCTCTTTAGAAGAAGAATGATATGCTCAACTAAATCAGAAATATAGACAACTGCCAGATGAAGATTGGACCCATGTAGAGCAACTGAAGTTAACTGAAAAGTGAGGAAAGGTTCTTGAGAATTCAGAGAATGTGAATAACACTCAAGAAACTGATATGTTGCAGCCATGAACAGAAAACCATGAGTGGTAAGAACAATCCCAAGTGTTAGGAGCAGGTGTCCAGGCGGATGTAGAAAATCTTCCTCTTTACTAGTTCTGTGAGAAGATGAGCATGTGATCAATGGTAGAGAAGCACTGGGACTGTTGAGAGCGAATGCTGGAGCTCCATAGTCTGATATATATTCTGAAATAGATAATGAATCACATAATAAAATATCAGCAACCTCATATGAGGAAACTAACACCAAATCCCCATCAGCAGTTTTGAAGAGAAAGTGCAGTACTTGATTTTTCACACCGGAATTGGTGAGAGAAGCTACAAGCATGACTGAATGCTTTTGAATTTTAAAATATGAACCAAATAATATCAGATCAGAAATTAAATCAGATATAAACAGGTTCAAAACAGATCCAAAACTGTGAAATGGAATCAAATCCCCAGCAGCAATTTTGTAGGAGACTTGAGGTACTTGTTTCTTCACACCATTGATGAGAACAGCTACAAGCGGTACTGAAAGATTATGAATTTTATATATTAAACCAAGAAACATAAGATAAGATCTAAATAAGATCACATCAGATCCAATAATGTTAATATCAGATTCAAATAAATGGTTAACCGAGATGGTGGATGCACGGCTTTCTTCTTCTTCAAAATTCTGAATTTTGGTGCATGCAATCCTGCAGGAATTTGCTGGAAAAACTAGATCATGGGGAGTGAATGGATCACTCTGGTAATATGATACTTCTTCCAAAATATCCAAGGTATCACATATTTGCACACCAGCAGCAACATTAGAGGGAAAAAAATCAAATTTCTCTTCACTTTTGGAAGCAATTACTGGTAGATTTTGCACAGAATTTAAAGGAAAATCATCGGTGAATGTTTGCATCGAAGTGTAGCAGAATTTTTCTTCAATATCAGAGATTCCAATGTCTTCTTCTATTTCAGAAATATGAGAAGATGAGATATCATAGATCTCATGAACTTCCGGAGCATCAAGAGAAGGAGTCACTGCATGGAGACTGTCTTCAATTCGAATTGACTGTGTAGAAGCTTCTACTTCTTCTTCATCTTGAACAACTTCATCAGAGAGAGTGGAGGCCGAGATTTTTGGATCAAGGATGCTCCATGTGCTTCCAAAGGTTCTGTCCAATCTTGCCCAGAGTTCCTGTGGATCTTTAATAGATCTACTGTGGTAGCGCATCCTAGGAGAAAGAGCCAGTTCCATTATTTCAAAAGCTTTATCCTTTGCTTTTAGCCAGTCATTATCACTGTCAAAATAATTTCTACCGATTCCAATAGACACCGAAAAGAGTTTTTGTCTTCTCAGACATATATTCATCTTCACCCTCCATTCAAAATAGTCTGAGGATCGGATGAGAAGAGGAACTGATGAATTCATTTCGAAGTTGTACCTGCAAAACGAAAAAAATGATCCAGTCGGAGAAGTGCCTTGTCCGTCGAGGCTCTGATACCATGTTAAATTTGAGCATATATATCTATAGACAAACACACAACTCACAAAGAAGATCTCACAATTTACTCAGCCATTGAAGAATGAAACAGTGCAAAAGTCTTGCAGCTGTGAATGCTTTCATTAATCAAAAAAGTAATCCAGATAGATAATTATAGTGAAGTACAATGGCTTTAATAGCCACAAGCAATTCGAATCCACATGAGGAAGTTCGAGTTGTTTAGACTTACTTGACTGTAGGTAACAATACTACATTTTGATCCAAAATTCGACGGTTACTTCCGACGGCGCATGGATTTCTTTTTTTAAACTCACCAAAAATCACAAGGTTAATTTTTTTTTGTAAATGTGGTGATAAGCGTCGCTTAAGTGACGGCTAGTTTAATCAGCGTCGCTTTACCGACGGCGCGAAGAGGAACTTAACTAAGAAAAGCACTTTTGATTATGGTCGCTCAAGGTGCAAATACTTTCATATCAAAATGAGTTTCTCTTTTTACCACATTGGCAGACAAATTCTAGCCCAGATCCTCGCTGTATACTAGTCACTCGATTTATTTTCTTCATCTGAACTGATCATGGAGACCTGCACCAGCGCAGTCCCAACAATTCCATCTAGAGGTTTGACAAAGCAATATCTAAAACCGAGCTGCCCATCTATTCAGTTAGCCATTTTCAATAAAAATAGCCTTTCAACTCCACCATATTACTCTGTCTGTGCTTGTACTTCTGCTTCTCATTTGGGGTCAAGGTAGAGAGCACAGGCTGTAAAACCCATTAACGCTTTGGGCAGTTCAAGAGGAAGTATATCTCCATCATTGGACTCGGTAGGCACATCATCTAAATTATGGATGCTGAGACCAGAGGACCTAGATACCACCAATATGCTTCTCCGGCAGAGGATCGTCTTCTTGGGTTCCCAGGTTTGTTTCTCAGCTCCCTCTATTATTAGGTTTTCCAGAAGAAGAATGAGCTCCTCAGCTGAACTGGTCATTGTGGCTTTGTGGTAATTTCTACAACACAATGCAAACAACGTCCCAATACAACAGAACACAATGCAGGGCCTAACAACTTGGGTATTCCTAAACTTAGTTTTGTATGCGGGTATATCCTTACGGGTGACATTTGTCAGTCCATGGTCCTTACCTCTATTTCCATACAAAAAACTCAATTGCATACATAAGGTAGGGTTCAATACTATTTGTGGATATACCGCATGCAATTTTTGGATTACCCAAATGGCATTTTTCGTAGGAAATATATATCACCTGCATGGACGCTTTAAGATGTCAAGCCATGTATAGATGTTCTCTGCCTTGTCAAGTTCGATCCTAATTTTGTGTTTTGTCTGGTTGGTTGCATTTGCTAACTTTGATTTCCATGTAGTCATTTTATTGCATATACATAACACTGGTATTGATAACATGGTTCGATGCCATGTCTATAGTAAAGGTGAATGTTCTCGACGATGTAAACTTGCTACTTTATTGCTTTGGAGGATCTGAGCTTATTGTAGCCAGCATTTGGTTGTTGATGTGATGGGCAGGTAGATGATGTGAGTGCAGATTTTATTATCAGTCAAATTTTGCTTTTGGATTCGGAAGACTCAACGAAAGAAATTAAATTGTTCATCAATTCTCCAGGAGGTTCAGTGACTGCAGGTATACAAATCCTTTTATCCAGGTTAATTTTATATTGTACCCCTGCTTTTAAGTTTTATGTTTATTTTTAAATAGAAATAGAATATTTTAACTCAATCTATATGAGATTACAGAGAATCCACCTCTGCTTAAGCCTTATACCCATAGGGTGTTTTACATTTCGTACCCAAACTCTTTCGATTTCATTACTGCACTTCTCTAAACTTGTTTAAAAAATCAATATCTGACTTCTTAACCTGCCTAACAGACATATTCTTTCAATTCTCAACAAAACTTATTTTTTATTAACTGATGGTTTGAGCTTGCTGGTGGTTGCGGCCACCTGGAGGTTGGTTTCAAAAACAAACATTCTAAACTACTAATTGTCAACATTTTTAAAGTTTTACCCATACATCAGACATTATCCACAGTTTTCAGTATTCCTCATTTAAGTATATAGTAATACCAGCATAATTTCATTAACTTGTTTGCTTCTTGCAGCTTATCACTTGTGCAGTGTGAACTAATGAGGAAACTGTACGTCTCAAATTTTGGCACTAGCCCCTTTTTAACCATATCATCATAAAACATCAAAGTATTTTTTGTTTACCTTCCTGACAATAGAATATAACATAATCCACATAGCGTGAGTTAACAAGCGCGAGCAAATCCTCATTTGGAATTTCCCCAAGTGTATTGGCTGCCTGCACAGAATTTGTCTGAACTTCTGAAGGTTGTCATAATTTATGACATGTCAATTTGCATAGTGATAGTACAACTTGAAATGGCAGGAGTTGGATCCTTTAATTGAAGTCCCCTGAATGTAGTTGATGCTTCTTGTAGCTTTCCTTCATGATTAAGTATTTTGATGAATTCAGCATATGAGACATCAAGCTCTGGCCCAACCAATGATTTGTCACTACCCAAAAAACTGTAGTATTTACTATTTAGAGCATAATCTACTGTGGATACCGATGCCAAGAAACTAAGTTGCATGAAACATGGAAATGTGTACCAGTTTTGGAAATGGGAACACCTGGAAACATGACCCCCTCCATGTTGGAACATTGGGGAGAACATTGTATATATATGTGTGTGTGTATTAAATAACAAATTATCTTGCAAGAAATAAGAATGACAGGTTGATTTGTAGGTAGGTTTAGAAGCGAATCAAAAGTTAATCTGTCTTCATTTTCCACAGATTATGTTTTTTTTAGACTTCCAATGGGTCCCAAGGCAAGTATGTCACTTACTTGTTGAATGTCTCATATCCTCTGTTTCTTGAATTTATTTCCAGTTTCATTCTGACTTTTTAAGATTGTATCCATTTCTTCTTATAATGGATGGACTTTGCAAAATTAACCTTGTTAACTGTTTCTGCAAAGAACAAACATGTTTTAATTAAAATGTGCCTTTGTGCTTTTACCTGCAGTAACGTACCTGTTTATTTCTTTTATAGATGATTCTGATACATATTTTCCTTCAATGTTTCTGATACGTCTTTTCTTTCAAAGGAGGAAGCTGCCAGTAGACCTAAAGGAAGGTGTATTGTAAGCTCTTTCTATACAAGCATTAGGCCAAGCATTGATCAATTCACCTAGATCTTCCATTCTCACAACAAAGAATTTAACTTCATTTTATATGGCCACCAAATGCAACCTACTCATCAAGGTGTTGGAGACCCATCATTGTCAGTGATATAATCTGTGTGTCAGGGAACCTATGTACAACAGTGACAAAACTCACACTAGTGAGTTTCCATGTCAGTATGATATGTTGGTGTACCAGATGCAAAGTTCTTAAACTATCCCACTTCAGTAGTGAGAATTCCAAGTTCCAATGTGCCAATATTGTAATTCCAAGTTTTGAGAGGAAATTCTATGATTAGGTACACCTCAGATCTACTAGTTGGTATTAGATTGATT